>JAKELJ010000455.1:0-27222 GCA_025594165.1 Tamias sibiricus
ACCATTGAATTAAACAGAATTTAAAAGGTAAATTTGTAGGTAGGTAACATTTATTTCAATATGATCCCAGAATAGAACCATGTACCAAAATACAGTGTTTTGAAAAGCGTCGTGGTGGTGATAATCTTTTCTCAGTGGTAATACACCTGAGAAGAGTCAGTTAAGTTTGTGGGCTGTTCTGCTTCATGAGATTTGCTCTAACAGCTGATTCAAGGAGCCAGGATTTTTCCTCCGTCTTATAGTTTGTACCATTGCCAAGATCATTGTTTTTCTCTTAACCCATGCTCAAACCCAAATCATGGTTATAGTTAAGGCAACTAGTTGAAGTATGGGGATTTATCTTCTAAGAAATTGAGAATAACACAATGGTAGAGTGAAGAATACATTACCATCCCCCTAAACCTAACTACCTTTATACATTCGAATCTTTAAGCCTTAAATGTACAATGAGGTTTATTTTATATAAAAAATCTTATTCTCTAAGCCATGTATCACGCCCAAACAGCAACTGAAAATAGTTGTGAATACATTTTTAAAATAGTAATGTTATAATCTTTTTGTGAGCTAGAAAATGGAGTAAATAAAAATTCTTGTATTTTGGTAGGATGATTTTTTATTACTTTTATAAATTTTTGAATTAAAGTCTTTGCAAGTATAAAGAACTACCTCAGTTCCAATATTTGAATTTAACAATCGTTTTTTCTTCACAACCGATTAACAAAGATGTTAAATGTCAGTTATGTTTTTCCTGAGAAAATGTTACTTCACTTTTTAATTGTGGACATTTTTCAGAGTTTATACAGAATAAAAATCTTTTTAACCTTAGGGAAGTTTGAAACAATCAACAAATTAAAAAGATTTCCAACCATGCCCTACTTTTTACAATCCAGTTTCTATTTCAGTAATGTTTATAAGTTTCATCTTTCTTGTGAGGTACAACCTACCAGAATAAGACCATTCTGCTTATAACACAATGAATGGTTGTTCCCAACTTAAGTGAAGAGCACTTTCAATTTCTCCATCTTTTGTGATAGCAATAGTCCCTCCCTGGTAAGTAAAAGATAAGGATAAAATGGCATAAAATTTGGTGACTTCTAAAACAGCTGATTATTTTTTCCCCCTTTATGTGTTTGTGGTTGAATGAGTATATATGAACTTCTATCTTAATAAATTGATACAATACCTGAATCAGGAGAAAATAAATTTTTCCTGTTTGAAAATGTAGTAGAGAACAATGTTCCATCCCGACAAAAAGCTGGAAGTAGGAGGCCAAAGTAAGCTTCTACTACAGTAAATATACAAATAAAACAATGTAAGGAAAACTTTTGCCTGGAATTTTTTAATGAAGTTTTTGCTGTTATGCTAACTAGAAATTTTTGAAGATATTTAAAGATAAGACATTCTATACTCTTGTTAGACACATTTCAAGAATGTAATTCAAAATTGTAAAGCCTTAAGGAAAGTATTGCAAAACAGTATTACCTTTCTGTTCCTAACCTACGATCACTGAAAGAAAGGTGACTTTTCAAATTACGGTACTGAAAACCCTACTCTCCTATCAAGTCCATTGAGTGAGACTATAGTTCGTAAAAATGGATTTAAACTATAATTTGCCTCTTACTCAAGAATACTAGAAGGCGTATAAAATAACCTTATTTTTGGCAGTTTTAGGGGTCCTTCTCTGGAAAACTGGAATATAGAAGTTACAGAGTATAAGAACGAAAATATTTTAGAGTGATTTCCCCCACTTTGTAAAGTTTAAGTCTATAGACTTGTTTTTTTTTTGTATTAAGACTATCAGAAAACTTACAAGTTCTCCATTATATTTCAGAACTGTTACATAATAAAGAATTAAGCCCCAAAGAATATTAATTGAGAGTAGCTCATAACTTTATACCAAGTAAGTAGCAGAATTTTAATAATTCAGCCTCTCACTTTCTGTTATCAATTTCTAATTTGAAATATTGAGACTGATATATCTGCAGTCTCATTATACATGCAAAGAAAACCTCTAGTAGGAAAGAGTAGAGGAACACAGGCCATATATCATACCCAAACAATTGCAGATAGGTTAGCTATACAAGAAAAAAGGCGCCAGGTATGATAATCATCTTGAGATATGCTTGGTTCTCAGCTACAAGGACACAGGGGTGAAGGTACGTCCATAAGTAAATTTAGCTGTAGCAAACTTGGCATTTTCAAACCTATTACAAAAAGCAATTGTTCAGTGAAGAAGATTGTTTTTATAAAGTAATGTAATATATATATTATGGTGTGTACACACCACACACACACACACACACACACACACTACATTCAACAAATCCACGCTTTGGTTTTTGAATATCCATTTTTTTTTCCCTTTCACAAAAAGCCCTTTTCCACCCTCCTTCATCTATTCTCCTTTGAGCACTGTAAACATTATAAATTTAGATCATACATATATGGTCACTTGGATTTATACTTAGTGACAAGTAGGAGGCCAAGGATCAGGCAATGGCAGCTTCAGTGTGTACAGTCAGGTTCCTTAGGTGTCTGAGAGCAGTGAAGACTATGGTGCAAAGCATGGTCAAATTGCTTATCATTTGTTGAATGAAACTTTGGGTGGATGCTTTTGGAGAGATTAATGGGATTTATGATGGAAAGGTAGGCAGAAAGTCACTTTTGAGCCTGAGGTTTGAAAGAGGAAGTATCATATGCCTTGGGGAGACCTAGGGCCTGAGTTAAGCAGTACATATTATCTATTAGTAAGTTCCTACAAGAAACAGTTACTACTGTGCAAGAAACACTGAGCACCCAAATGCTTGAGGATCTACCAAAGAAATAACCGCTTAACAATCATAATGTGCCATCCAGTTATACATAATAACAGGTGGATAACATATTCCACATATGGTACGTATCTAAGACGAAATTTTTTTATTCCTTCAAGAACTTTAATTGAGCCTTGAGGGGAGGGGCACTGGGATGGGTGTCCGAGAGCACCGGCTGGTTTCTAGAGGGTACTGGAATGACTTCCCAGTCAGGCCCGGATCTGCCAAGTGTTCAGAAAAACATCAGGAACGCAGCAAAAATCTGCCTGGTAATCTTGCACAGGGGCTGTGGCTAATCTTCTCTGTATTGTTTCCATTTTAGTAATATGTCCTGCTATAGCCAGCACTTCTGGGGAATAATGTGAATGAGAATAATCACAGGACTTTTCAGAGGAATAAATAATAAAACTAGTCCCTCTGAAAAACTGGAGAAAGTTTCAAGTTCAGGGCTGGTAAAAAGAAGCCTTAAGACAAGACAACCCAGTTTCACAGTTAAGATTCCAGAAAAGATTAAAGTCTAGGAGAATAGTAAAACCAGAAATACAACACAAGTCACGAATGGTAAAAACAAACGTTGTCCTCAAGTCAGAATCACTAACTAACTGGACATATTGACCTTCTTCTATGTAAACTGCCTGACAGAAAGCAAAACTTATCTAGAGGACCCCATTAGTTCTTTAAATTGTTATATTGTAAATTTTTTGGCATATAACCACAAATTTATATCTGCAAGCCAGGAATAAAGATAAAAGAAATGAATGGAAATAAGAAAGAGAAACAAGAGATGCACAGACAACCAACATAGCCAAAAGTGAAAACAGAGCCAAAGATGATCCAGGTATTGGAATTGTCAAATTCAATGTTTTTGTAAGGCTTATTAGCCTATTAAAGTCTCTTGAGAAAATAAAGATGATGTAAGCCGAAAGAGAGGTCAGTATTCCACAAATAGAGAGCATACTGCTCACACAAGTGGGAAGAAAAACATTAAAACCATGTATAGTCTGAAATTACAGAAAGAGTGAGAGAATGGGGATTAACATTTTGTAAGGTCAATAATGTCAAAATGATTTTTGAAAATGTACATCGCCAATCATGAAGTCCACCTGATTTCAAGATGAGTTCTAGGTCAACATGATCTTGTTTGGGGAAGAATTCCAGTTGTTACATTTGTGTCCCAAAAACAGTCTCTGCAACTATTTTTTATAGATATTGAATCCACATTTTGCCAATTGGTTTCCGTGTTGTGGTAAGTGTAGTTTTTCCAATTCAGACAAAACAGGAAGGAATTTATGGAAAATTTAATGAGAATTTTTAAAATATATTGCTAGTAGGTAATTGTGCAACGTCATTCAACTGTTTTTTCAAGGGAGGAGAGAAAGCAGAGGCTACTGGCTCATGTATACGAGAAACTCCCCCCATAGCTACAGTGTTCCTTTGTGGAATTGAATTGCCCCTAGTACAAGAAGAAAAAAAGGCTGAGTCTCAGAACAAAAATTTTTTGAAAGAGAGAAAAGAGAATGACACAGAGAAATACTACATTTCATGTAGTTTTTATTACAATATACAGTAAAAATAATGATGTTTTATTATTGTTTCCTTCCTTTCTCGTCTTTCCATCTCTTTCACTGGGATTGAACTCAGAACCTAGTTGGCTGCTCCTATTACAGAGCTACAACCCCCAACCCGATTGTTTTTGTTCTAATCTCATAACTGTAATTTAATTTATAATTAAGCCTCTACCATGGGATGTATTGTTGGTTAAAGAAACAACATAAGTAAACATTGGTGCACAGCCAGTCACACAGTGATAATGTTAAATATATTTCTGGTAAATGGGTGTGGGCACAGGAGGGACTAACTAGTATTTCCCATTAACATAATAAACATTGTAAATGGTCTACATAGAAAATATTTACTGTTAGCGAATAGTTATATTACCTTCATCTTACCAAACTTATTTTTCATAGATTTAGCTCTTGAGATGAAACCCACTAAACTCCATCAGGTTCATTATAAATACCCTATTGTGACCATTTATTCTACTCTTAAAATGGCTGACTCTTATTTACATAGAATAAAAGTTTATATCTCAAACCTTGTCCCCTTTCCCTCTCTGTCTGTAGCTGAAGCCTTACTCTCCTCCTTAAGGCACTTCTACAGATGCCTTTCCCCTCTGGCCTGTTTGTGAGACAGAAATATGGGAAAGCAGACCATTCATGTTGTTTTGACCTGCCTGAGCTTCTGATGATGAATTTCCATGCCGCATCTGTAAAAAATCCCCATCTTTGAATATCACACCTTCACACTCTAGCTTTCAGTAGTGCTTTGGTAGGAATCTTCAAAACTCATGCAAACACATCAAAACTAATTTCCTGTTCATGATCCTTGTCTCCTGTACAGTGCTCTCAAAATTCCTGGTTGTTGTCCTGTAGCCACTAGTTGACTCATTTCCCTGAATAGGTCTATTAAACTTCAATGATCTCCATTAGCCATTCAAGTCTTGCTCCACCTTAACATCACCCCTTCACACCTGAAGCACTAGTCTTCTACAACTCCATTTCACGCTCATTAGTTTTGAATTTTATGGGTCGCTTTCTCTTTATGTTGTGTGTACCAATTTCATCCCTCTGTGTCCCTTGAAAATTTTATATTACCCCACAAGAAAATAAAACTAAAAATCAGTTCCATGATGGATGGCATCAAATTAATATGCAAAAACTGTTTCTTGCCGTATCACCAGTGTTAACGAGAAATTCAATGTTCATTCTCAGTCCTTACACCTAATAACTTCTCCTGCAGCATTTTGCTTACAGTCCCTTCAGGTCCCTCCTAGATCAGAGATCTCCTTATTTGGTTTCTAGGACCCCTAAACTTACTAATAGTCCCTCCTATCTTTTTGACATCTCTTGTGAGAATATATTACCAGTGTACTTCTAATATCCCCAGAACCAAATAATACTATAGTCCAATATCACTCCCAAATCTAGACATATATCTGTCCCTACCAATTTGGCTTGTATTTTGTTTTTGATATCTTAGTACGTATCTCAAAATTTGTATGCCCAAAACCAACATTATGATATACATGCCCTACCGCTCATGGACTTATTCCCTCCTGCTAGTCTGTCATGATTTCAGTTCATTTGCAGTTCCATTCTCCTTTTAACCTGTAAGCTAAAACACACTGACTCTTGCTCAACACCCCTTTGGGTCTCATGCCTAACAACCAACCACATGCCCATATTCTGTCTTCACAATACATCTTTCATTTTTTTTGAGTACCCTAGGGTAAATTGAACTCCAGGGCAACACGACCACTGAAACCATAGTCCCCAAGCCCTATTTTTGTTATTTTAATTAGAGACTGAGTCTCACTGAGTTTGCTATAGGGAACCCCACTGTTGCTGAGGCTGGCTTTGGAAACTCATAATCCTCCTGTCCTCAGCCTTCCATATGAGCTGCTGGGATTACAGTTGTGCCCAGCCCAAGAACGACGATCTCAACTCTCAACATTTCTCACTTGCTTCACCATTATCACCTTTATCTATACACTGCTAGCCAGTAGAAGTGTCTTTGTTCCCTAGAAAATGTCCCAATATCTGTGCTTGCTATACGCATCAGCCTGTAGCCACATAATGTCTAATTGAACTATGGCTAATATTTCAACTTGAAATATGTGAATGCCATTTGAAAAGGCTTAATTTTATCTTTAATTTAAACCAATTTAAATTGAAATACCCACATATGCCTACTGTCTACTGTATTGTACAAGGCAGCTCTATACTTCTAGTGCTTGAATAATCCTTTAGTCCAGTCCAAAACTCATTCTACTGATATAGTTTTACAGATAATTAAAATCCATTCATTTCAAATGTTTCATATTATTTTTTTTTTTGGGGGGGGGGGGGTGGGGGGTGGGGGGGGGGGGGGGGGGGGGGGGGGGGGGGGGGGGGGGGGGGGGGGGGGGGGTGGAAACTTTATTTAATGATGAAAATATAAGCCATAAATTAGTTTTAGAATATTTTTCTTCCTACAATAAGATTTCCCAGAAATCCATCAGAGTCACCCGGCAATTCTTATCTCTTTATGGGCCATGCTATAATGGGCAATGACTAAACAGACTCTGTATTACCCTGAGTTTCCATGTCATCAAAATAAATGGCTTTTTCCCATGGGAACACCCCGTGCCTCTGTAACCTATCAATTAGTAGCTTAGCATAGCATGGTTTGTGGATCACAAAAATGGCAATTTTTTATACATTGTAAAAATTGATCTGCTTTTTGGTTCCCATTTTTCTTGGACAATGAAACCTTGTCAGAGAATGATTGTCAAGATGTTTAGTAATCATCATTCTTTAACTTGTACTCAACTAGGGTCATTTTGACCCACCTTTTCCCTTTTCGGCTTATGATTATGGAAAGTCCCATGGAAATACCATAATGTACCCAGACTGAAAATATGATTATGGGCATTGCCATCGAAGATCAATTCCGCTTCTTGTACCTTAGATTTGCTTGCCGCTACATCAACACAGAAGTGGTTTTGGCCTTTAAAGACCTTGAAATGCGCATGTATTAGGGCTGTTTCTCTTGCAGAGATTAATTATGGGTCCTGCAGGCGCAGCACTCCTCAGCAGGCTAAATAAAAACTCTCCAATTTGGACATAATGGACTTTGGTATGTTTTCTGAGCGTTCTGCCCCATGACAATCCCAGCCCTAAGAAACCACTGTATACTTATTGTATTTGTAAATTCTGATTTTCCTGATCATTTAATCTAAAATGGAATTAGTAGCATACTGACTTGTGGTTTAATTTTTTTTCACTTTATTATAACATTTTTGAGTTGTTCAATTAGGTACCATATAATCAATCCGCGTAATTCTTATAGTTAAATAATAGTCCATTTGTATGGATTAACCACATTTGTCTGTGCAATTCCCATGGATGTACAAGTTTCATAATCCACGATTTTGGCTACAGCGAACAATGGTCCTACAAAAAACATCAATGTAAGAAAGACTATTATGTGGACATAGTTTTTTCTCATTCCTCTTTTTGGAGGAACACCTAGAATTGGAATTGCTGGGTTATGTTGAACTAGGAGAACAACGAAATGTTTCACAAAGTGTCTTGCAATATAATTTACATACCCAAACAGCAATAGAATGAGGTGTCGCAATTATTTCAAAATGCGTTATCAAAGTGTTTATGTTCTGACTACTTTATATAAAACCATCATAGTGACTATAAAGTGATTGCTTATTTTAGCATTGGGTTTTCATTTCCCTATTGACAAATAATATTGAGTAATCTTCCTGTGTCCGTTACTAATCACCTACATATCTTTATTCAATAAAATATCTGTTCATTTCTTTTGTTAATTTTTGACCTTGGCAGTGTGTTTTACTGTTATGGAAGAGATTATTTTTTTTTTTTTTGGTACTGGGGATTGAACTCAGGGACACTCGACCAGTGGGCCACATCCCCAGCCCTTTTTTGTAATTTTATTTAGAGACAGGGTCTCACTCGAGTTACTAAGTGCCTCACCATTGCTAAGGCTCGGCTTTGAAACTTACGATCCACACTGCCTCCAGCCTCCCAAGTGCTGGAATTACAGGTGTGCGCCCACTGTGCCCCCGCTAAGTAAGAGAATTTTTTATTAGATAATGTATTTATAAATATTTTTTTCACCAATATTGTTTTCTTGTTCATTTTTCATTTCACCTACTTAATTAGGTTTTCCCTGATCACAATGGAACTAGCCATTTAGGACTGGGCCACATTTTGCTCGTAAAATATTTTTATCCATATTTCATATAGACATCTAATATAATAGGATCTTAGTTTTAATGGGTGTTTTCGCTACCTAAAAAGTTTTATGTAAAAACAATTTTGTTTGTTTTTCATTGATATAAACTTTCATTCTAGCCTGTCACGATCATTATTTGTAATTTGGAATAAAAATATAGTTATGAAAATCATATAATAAATAAAAATCCTTAAGATAATCCTTATGTCCCTTTTATTTGTTCTGAAATTCTAAGCTATTGAGATTTTGCATATAGAAACATTAACATAATAATGACAGAAATTTTTAATCAGTATCTAATGCATGTAAAGAAAATGAAAATTTACATTAATACATAAAGGTACATGGTGTTTATCTGTGAAAGGACCATCAGCAGTCCCCATAGTAATTTTAATATGCTATTTCTTTTTTAAACCTGTCTGTCCATCATATAGATAAAAATTGATCCAGTAATTCAAGTAATGTACACAACACCTATGACCTTCTGCCAAACTTGGAAAATTAGTATTTATTGTCTTGTTACTTAATCTTGCAGTTAGTTCTACAACTAAAATATCAAGTCTTGATGTGTTATTAGGCTTCCTTCCTGCCTACTTGGGTTTAGAAACTAATCTATTAGAAGCTGTCTGCGAGGTTTCTTTGCTGGACACTTAAAGTAATCTTAATCCCCTAATGTTTTCATACAGTAGCTATTTAATCTTCTTCATAGAAGATGCAGAATACCCTTATTCACATTACTTTTCTAATAAAATGTTTTTTTGGTTAAGAATTTTAATTAAAGCAGAAGAATTGGGCTACAATTAAAGCCCACCTGGAATCATATCTTATGAAAGTTTAGCTTCTATAAAAAATTAGCCTTGAATTGCCTAAGTTTTATGTAATATAAATAAAAATGTATTATTTTTAAAACAGGCCTTTAATAAAAAAATAAGAGAAATTGTTTCTATTTCTTATATTTAGAAATTGGAAGAATACTAAATGGAATTTTTATTTTTTAAATTGAATTATTCTTCATCTCTGATAAATGTGACAAAGTCACGTAGACTTTATTGTGTATCCAAGTCTGCACATATTATTTAGGAAAAACCAAAATGAATTAACCTAGACTTGGCAGATTATAAATTTTTAATAGTAGCGAGCCAAAAAAGCATAGTTACATATTTAAATTTTGCGAAGGGCAGTAAATCATCGTATTTTTACATCAATAAATATAGAAAAATAAACGTGTGCTGTGATAAGTATTTATGTAACATCATTTTATAAAATTTGGTGAAATGTGCAATAATATGTGAATGTGAGTATTCTTAATGTATTAGAATTTTGTTTTGTCCTAGTATTATAAACCATGGTAACATTATGGCTGTCATAGATTCAATTTAATCGAAATACAAATCACAAATCTTGTATCAGTTTTGGTAAAACTCCTAGAAAAATACTTCCTGTCTTTTTTTGTTTGAAGTTATTTTATTTATTTTGAGGAAAGAATATTTATCACAATGTATTTCAAATTCTATGCATGTCAATTTTCAAAGGAAACATTGAAGACCCCAAAAAGGAGGGAGGAAATTTTGTCAGAATTTCAGAACATTTTTGTTTTTTTATTAGAAGAATTAGAGACTAAGCCAATTAATACACATTTGCTTTTTAACAATTTCCACTAGAACTTTAAAATAGACATAAAATGATCAGTAAAGTTTGCCCTTAAGTTTGCATGAAGATCACAACAATTTTGCTAGTGGAAGTGCATGATATAATTTAGTAGAGAAGAGAGAGGAGAGGGATGGAGGAGAGTTAAACAAGAGAAAGAAGACTTTATTAACGTAACATGATAGTTACATGATGAAACTGAAAATCATTAAAGAACAGCAAAATTTTATAATAAATTCAGGCTATTAACAAAATTTTTCTTTTTGCTATTTTCCCTTTACAGAATTTTAAGAAGCATGGAGATAAAGATGAACATTTACAAGTTTAACATTTAAATCTGTATAAAATTTAAAACTTCTTCCTCTTACACATTTCCAAGTCTAAAATGTAATGCCTATAAGATAGATAGCTATGAATAACTTTTTTTTTTTTTTTTTTTTTTTTTTGATACTGGGGATTGAACTCTAGGGACACTCTCAACCACTGAGTCTCTACATCCGCCAGTCTCAATTTGTGGGTATTTTGAATTAAAGACAGGGTCACACTGAGATTGCTTAAATGCCATGCCGTTATTTTATTATTTTTTGTGGTACCTGCAACCCGGGGAATGACCTCAGGGGCACTTGACCACCTGGGTCACATCCCCCGAACGTTTTTTGCATTTTCTTTAGAGACAGGGTCTCACTGAGAGTTGCCTAAGTGCTGAAACCCATTGCTGAGGCTGGCGTTGAAACTCTGTGATCGCTCCTGCCCTCAGCCTCCCAAAGTGCTGGGGATCTTTTGCAAGGCTTGGCCTTGAACTCCGAAAATCCTCTGGTTTAACCTCGAAAGCTGAGGGGAATTTACAGGCCTGCATCACCTGGCTTAATTTGAATAAATTTAAGGTAGGCTAACCAAAAAAATATCAAATCTGTCAAGTAACCGGAAGAGGTGACTGTCTCTCACCAAATCTCTTACCTTTTTTTCTAACATTTGTAACTAGAATACTCCACAGTTCGTAAAAGGCAAACTAGCAATTCATTTGAATTAGTTTAAAATACCAGTCCTTTTTCATAATACTTCAGCAGGCAGAACACATTTGACATAGATTTGCATTTTTTAACCTTAATTGAATCTGCTACTAAGTAATTTAAAAGTAGCCTTTTCCTATACTACAAGTGACAAAATATGGAGAATCATCTATTACTAAATCTGTTGTTCGTTCATTACACATTTTATGGATAAAGTGTATTGAATAACGGTATTTCTACAGTCAAAGTATGGTAAAGTGTTGTATTCAATATTTATTTAAAACTGGAGTGCAATAAATTGAATTTTTTGTAAAATTTTAAAAGTGGGATCTTAATGTATTTTTTTTCTAAATTTAAATCATGTATTACAATTTAATCTGGGGGCTAGGGTTGTAGCTCATGGGAGACTGCTCGCCTCACATGTGTAAGGCACTGGGTTCCATCCTCAGCACCATATAAAAATATAATAAAGGTATTTGTCCACTATAACTAAAAAATATTTTTAAAAATTTTAATCGGGGTTCTAAAAGAAGAAATGATAACTAACTAGAAAGACGACTATATTTTCAATTAAGTATTATTCTATAAGTCTGCATTTTAAAAGCATAGAATGATTCTTTCTTCCTTTAAATAAATAAATAATGGTGCGAGGATGGAAAACCCAGTGCCTTACACATGTGAGGTGACATTCTACCACTGAGTACCAACACTACCCCCAGATTAAATTTTAATACAGATTTTAATTAGAAATTGAAATTCTTTCCTTTAAATAATCGGTTTCCTGAAAAAAAGCCTTTGAAAATTAAGCTTATGTGGTTTTTACTCAATAACTACAGTAATTAATTAGAAGCTGTTGACCTAGATTTCTCAATGAAACCCCTACAAATATTGTATATATATGTACATATATAGTAATGTATATTCACTGTATCAAAAGTACTTGCCATAATTTTCTCTCTTGTTAATCTGCTTTCTTAGAAATATAGTAACATATCTATTTTCTGCATTATCCAAAAAAACATTTATGTAGAAAAATCTTCAACATCATATACATATATATACCCAATTATGTATGTAATATCCACAATGCATTCGACTTGTATGATAAAACCTCGATCCTAATTCTATAAATCACACGATTAATGAATTAAACACAATTCGTCTATTATTTCAAAGGAACTTTGTTTAATATCTACTAAAATAACATTATGCTAAGATAAGCATTAAGAAAACATTTAAAATAATAAATAAAGAGAATTATTTAAGAGGAATTAATAAATGCTTAAGAGAATTGAGTTATAAATATTAAGATAAAGAATTTATCTAAAACATAATCAGTTCAATAAAATGGATAGTTTCCCGATAATGTATGAATCTACGTTCACAGTAGAAAGTGATGTTATTAAAAAAACAACAATATCTTTAATAAAGGTTATTTGCCATGAAAATGATTTGAGATCATCCTTAGAGGCAGGCCAAAAAAAAAAAACTTTAACTATGGAAGATGTGTCTCTGTCTAAGCAGAAGTTTGAGCAATATTATAAAGATTGTATCTGTTAATCAAAATTGATAGTCTATTAAAATATCACTTCACAATTCCAATATCAAGAAGTAACAGCATGGATAATGACCAAATTTATAATCCAGTTGAGAGATACACTTCATTTACACCACCAGCTGCTAACATGCCTGTTATCTTTTCAGTCAATGTTGAAGTTACATGGAATAACATTAGTCTTACTCTGTGTAAAACAGAGCAACAATAATCCAGCTTAACAGCTATGTATTATAAAAAAGAAAGAGAAAGAATGAATTTGCCAAACTAAGTGTAATAATATATAACAAAAATAAAAAGACACAAATATGAAGTAAATAAAACGAGCTGATGTCATTTAAAAAAAAAAATACAACGAGAATAGGGCTTTTAGCTAGGCTGGTGGCACATCCGTAATCCCCAGCACTTGGGAGCTGAGGCTGAGGAGGATCACTGTCAAAGCCACCGTCACAAATGGAGCACTTTAGCAACGCAGTGAGACCCTGTCCTAAAAAATACAAAAAAGGGCTGGGGTATGGCCCAGTGGTCGAATCCCCTGAGTTCAATCCCTGGTACCAAAAAAAAAAAAAAAAAAAAAAAAAAAAGAATAGGTCCAAGAGGATTTTATTCTATATAATTGCCTTAAAAATATAAAAACTGGGCCCAGAGTACAGCTCCCGGCTGCTGCATCCAGGCCAACCTGGGAAGGCTTCCTCCATTATCGGAGAGTGCGACCGCCCATTTGCGACCCAGAGCAAGAGGTAGACTCCCGCCCCGGAAGAGAGACCCACCAACAAGTTTCCTTCTTCGGGCCCAGAACGCATCTCCCGCTGCTGCACCAGGCCAGACCGGGTAAGTTGCTTCCTCCACTCCTGGGGAGTGCGACCTGCCCAGCTGCAACAGAGCAAGAGGTAGGCACCTGCCCGCTGGAAAGAGATCCCGCCGCCAGTTTGCCTGGCCTCCAGGCCCATAGTACTTCTCCCTACTCTGTAAGCAGGGTCCACCTGAGGATAAGTCCTCCACTATTCCACTGTGCCACTCTGCAACGGACCAAAGGTGCAGCCTTGACTCCACTAACAGGTTGCTGGACTGTACATATCTGGTCAGGTGGCTTAAACTGGAAGGGAAAATAGAAGGCTCCAGGGTCCATTTTTGTGTAGACTTTGTCTTGGGTTCACCGTGTTTGTGTTATTGCTTGTTTGTTAGTTTTGTTGTTTCTGGGAGTTTTTTTGTTTGTTTTTTGTGTTGATTGACATGGTATTTGTGTGCTTCTGCTCCTCTTTCTTCTTTTCTTCCCTCCTCACTTTTATATTTTTTCTTCCTTCCTTCATCTTCCCTATTTACACCCTGCCATGCATTCTCAACAGAGGCAAAAACAAGTTATACGCACAAATTGAATTTCTAGAACATGTACAATTGAAATATATAGGCAAATGGTGTTATATATGTTTATACTCTTATTTTCTAGACTTATTCCTCTCTCTCCTCTCGCCTTACACTAATTACGACTCCTTGGTTTATTATTTTTTTTCTCTTCTTTTTTTTTTTTTCTTTTCCATCTTTCTTTTGTATTTCTCTTCCTCAACCGCAGCATAATAGGTTTATATGTAAATCGGTCTTTCCATCTATTCATTCACTCCATTCTCATTCCTCTCTCGTCGCTTGAATACTAAACCAGTTTTTGTTTTTTTCGTCCATAGAACTCTCTTTTCATACTGTTCTAAGACAGAACAAATCGTACACTCACTCCCGTCTTCTAAACATATTACCTCTCTGTCCATTACTTGAAACTGTAAAACCCCATCGAAGCATACAGTGTAAAATTGGAAACAACATCTGGGGTAACTAAATCTTACATTGTAGCAAACTGGATTTCTCTGAAGAGAAAGTGTTTGATTTTAAAAGTGTAAAGGAAATATAAGGGGATCTGATAGCATTGTACTACAGACAACATAAAGGTTTAAGGTAAAACAAGATACAAGGTCCCACAGTCAGGTAGAATAACGCACAAGACAATATGAAGAAACAAGGGAAAAAGTAACACAAACAAATAATATACGCCTCAGTAGATTCCATACCATGCACATTGGGCAATGCCAAAGATGGAATTCTGAAATGACAGATTCCAAAGTAGCAAACTTAAGAATGACTCAAAATGAGATGAAGGGAGCCAATACTGGAGGTAAAGATCATTTTGACAAAGAACTCCATAAACAAATACAGGAAGTAAAAGAGTACTTCAATAGGAGATAGAAGCTCTTAAGAAAACAAACAGAAATTCCAGAAATGAAAGAAGCAATAAATCAAAATCAAAGCTCAATCAAAGTCTCACCAACAAGTAGATCACTTGGAAGAAAAACCTCAGACAAGGAAGACAAATATAATCCTAAGAAATATCTAGATACACAGCAAAAATGGTAAGAAACCAAGAACAGAACAATTCAAGAATTAGGGGACAACATAAAAAGAACCAAACATAAGAGTCCGATGGGGTAGAGAGGGGCAGAGTTTCAAGCCAAAGGAATGAGTAAAGTTATTTAATGAAAGAATCACAGAAAATTTCCAAACTTGAGGAATGAAGGGGAAATCCAATTCTAGAGGCCTACCGAACGACCAAACATACAAAATCACAACAGATCCACACCAGACCCACTTTATAATGAAAATGCCTAATATACTGAGCAAGGAGAGAATTATTAAAAGCCACAAAACAGGAAGCAGAATTACATATAGGGTAACCAATCAACATTGTCAGATTTTGCTACCAGACCGAAAGCAAAAGATCCTGAATACATATTTCAACTCTGAAGGTAAAGGATTCAACCAAGAAGCTTAGATCCACAAAATTGAGCTTTAGATTTGAAGATGAAATCAAAAACCTCCACGACAAGCAAAAGTTAAAAATTTTCACATCTCGAAAGCCCCAGCACTTCTGAACATCCTGGCCAAATTTTTCCATGAAGAAGAAGAGGAAAAAACATGAAAATCAACAAAGGAGATATAAACTAAGGAAATACCAACCAGAAGAGAAACCAAAATCAAGCTAAAGACATCATACAAGAAAAATTGATGGGGAAGAAAAATCACATCTCAATAATAACCCTAATGTTTAACGCCTAAACCTCGCCATCAAAAGACACAGAGTATCTGAATGGATTAAAAGAAATTACCCAACAATCTGCTGTCCTCCAAGAAACACGACGCTCATAAAAAAGACATCAATAGACTGAAGGTAAAAGGGCTGAAAAGTCTTATCACTCACATGCCTCAGCAAGCAGGGTTCCATTCTCATTTCAAAGAAGTAACTGCATGCCAAAGTTAATCAAAAGGGACAAGATGATATTTCTTACTACTAAGGAACCATCATCAAGAGGAATATAACAATCAAAATCTATATCCAACAATTATGACACCTACAGTCATCAAACAAATCTTCTCAAGTTCAAAATAAAATTGACCACAACCAGTTATTCTTAGGATTTCAACTCACTCCTCAACCAATGAAGATCATCCAAAACAAAAACTAATACTTTGGAATCATGAGCCTCCTGACAAATCTATGATAAAATATCATAGACCTTCCGACTTATATAGAATAGTGTCATCCCTCAGTAAAAAAAATAACAGCTAAATTAACTGTGGGGTATCATCTACACATGCTGCCTTCTCCAAATATAGACCATATCGTATATTTTCACATGTCACAGAACTCCTGTCATATAGAAAAATAATAGAAAATACGACACCTGCAAGTTCTATTCGAGACCATATATGGATGAAATTTTGTAATCAATGCCACAAATCAAGAATAAGATAAACCTACTACTACTCCAACAACTGAAGATAAGCACACAACTGCGACTGATTGATCATGTGTATTGTATAAACTTCAAAGAGGAAGATTAAAAAGATTGCCTAATATAAATAAACACAGAGACAGCAGATAGAAGCTCTACACTATAAGCATAGTAGAGAGAAATTCATTCCCTGAGTCATTTCCTTAAAAGGAAGAATAAACCAATCTTCTAATATACACTTTAAAAATATCACAACATCCAAGCACTAGAAAAAGATGAACAATCAACACCAAGAGCCGAGAAGACAAGTATAGTAATTAAAATTCAAACAAAATTCAGATATTTAGAGACTAAGAATACCAGATCAAAAAAGTGCACATAACTAGAGAATTGGTGCTTTGAAAAAAGAAACATATTTTGACAGCCCTTAAGCAATCGCTAACGAAAAGAAACAGAAAAAACTTCAAATTACTAACATTCATAAAAAATAGCACATCAACACCGCATATACTCAGATATACTGAAATAATTAAAATTACTTGAAAACTTTACTCTAAAAATCACCAAACATACTTGAATGCATTGACAGATTTCTAGAGTCATAGTATTTGCCTAAACTGGATCTGGAGGCATATACACAATTTTAAACAGATCGATTACAAGCAAAGGAAATAGAAGATGTGCCATCAAAAAAGCCTACCAAAAAGAAAAGGCCAGACCTATGAGTTTACAGCAGATTTCTACAAACTTCAAAGTAAGACTAATACCAATGCTCTTTCAAACTATTTTCAAGGAAATAGAAAAAAGAAGCTCTTCCAACTCTTTTATAGGCCAATATTACATTAATTCCAAAGCCAGGCAAAAGACACATCCAAAAAAAGAAACTTTCAGCCTAATATCCTTAATGAACATCAGATACAAAAATCCTCAACAAAATCCTGGCAAATCGGATACATAAACATATCAAAAAGTTAGTGCACCATGATCCAGTTGGGGTTTATTCCAGGATGGCAAGCTGGTTCAACATTCAGGAAATCAATCAATAAACATATGTACATTCACATCTATAGACTTAAAGATAAAAATCATATGATTATAATAGGGCTCAAAAGCATTGTACAGAAAGCACACCTTTATTCAAACACGAAAAACTAGGAATATCAGAACAATCTCAACATTATAAAAGCTATTGATCAAGCCGCACTTACTATCTGAAATTGAAAAAAATTAAAGCAGTGCCCGCTAAAAACTAACAAACAATGCCCCGTGCACCACTCTGATTTAACATAGTACTGGTAACGCTAGCCTAGCAATTAACAATAAAGAAATAAAGTGGCTCGTTGTCTCACCAAGCGCTTGCCTCTCATGTGCGCGCCCGTTCATCTCAGCAGCTAACATTATCTTAAATAAAAAATTGAAAGCATTCCCGCTGGAAAATCACCAGCAAACTGGAACAAGACAGATCCCCCTCGCTCACCACTTACGCTAACATAGTACTGAACTCTGGCATGGGACCTTTTCAATTATGACATAAAACGAAAGAAAAAATGTTAAAGGGATCCAGATAGGAAAAGAAGAGCTCAAATTAGCAACATATTTGCTGATGACATGATAATCTACCTAAAACCCAAAAAACTCTACCAGAAAACTTTACAACTATAAATGAATTTGGCAAAGTAGCAGGATAACAAAATCAATACCCAAAGTCCAAAGGCATTTTTTGTACATCAGTGACAAAGCTCTGAAAAGGAAATGATGAAAACTACCCCATTTACAATAGCATCAAAAAAAAAATAAAATACCTGGGAATCAACTTAACGAAAGAGTGAAAGACCTCTATAAAGGAAAAACTATAGAACACTAAAGAAAGAAATCATAGAAGAACTCAAAGATGGAAAGACCTACCTTGCTCTTGGATAGGTAAATCAATATTGTCAAAATGTCCATACTACCAAAACATTATACAGATTTTAATGCAATTCCAATCAAAATCCCAATGTCATTCTTCAAAGAAATAGAAAAAGCAGTCATGAAATTCATCTGGAAAATAAGAGACCCAGAATAGCCAAAGCAATCCTGAGCAAGAAAAGTGAAGCAGGTGGCATCACCATACCTGGACTTTAAATTATACTACAGAGCAATAGTAACAAAAACAGCATGGTATTGGCACCAAAACAGACTGGTTGACCAATGGTACAGAATTGAGGACACAGAGACTAATACATATAATTTCAGCTATCTTATATTAGACAAAGGTGCCAAAAATGTACAGTGGAGAAAGGATAGCCTCTTCAACAAATGGTGCTGGGAAAACTGGAAATCCATATGCAACAAAATGGAAATTAAACCCTTATCTCTCACCATGCACAAAACTCAATTCAAAGTGGATCAAGGGACCTAGGAATTAGACCAGAGACAATACACGCCTAATAGAAGAAAAAGTAAGCTCCAATTTCCAACATGTCGGATTAGACCCCAAGTTCCTTAATAAGAATCCTGTAGCGCAAGAACTAATACCAAGAATTAATGAATGGGATAGATTTAAACTAAAAAGCTTCTTCTCAGCAAAAGAAACAATCAGTGAGGTGAATAGAGAGCCAACTAATTGGGAACAAATATTTAATACATGCACATCAGATATAGCACTAATTCTAGAATATATAAAGAACTCAAAAAACTTAACACCAAAAAAGCAAATAACCCAATCAATAAATGGGCTAAGGAATTGAAAAGACACTTCTCAGAAGAAGATACACATTTTAATCAACAAATACATGAAAAAATGCTCAACATCGCTGGCAATTAGAGAAATGCAAATCAAAACTACTCTAAGATTTCATTTCACTCCAGTCAGAATGGCAGCTATCAAGAACACAAACAACAATAAATGTTGGAGAGGATGTGGGCAAAAAGGCACACTCATACATTGCTGGTGGGACTGCAAAATGGTGCAACCGCTATGGAAAGCAGTATGGAGATTTCTTGGGAAAATGGAATGGAACCACCCTATGACCCAGCCATCCCACTCCTGGGTCTATTCCCAAAAGACTTAAAAACAGCATATTACAGTGACACAGCCACTTCAATGTTTATAGCAGCACAATTCACAATAGCTAGGTTGTGGAACCAACCTAGATGTCCCTCAGTAGATGAGTGGATAAAGAAAATGTGGTATATATACAAAATGGAATTTTACTCAGCAATAAAGAGAAATAAAATAATGGCATTTGCAGGTAAATGGATGAAGTTGGAGAATATAATGCTAAGTGAAATTAGTCAATCTCAAAAATCCAAATACCGAATGTTTTCTCTGATATAAGGAGGCTAGTTCACAGTGTTGTTGGAAGGGGGTACATAGGATCAGAGGAACACTAGAATGGTCAACGGAAAGGGAGAGGAGGGAGGGAAGCAAGGGGGGGGGTTGGGGGGGAAGGAAAAAAATTGGTGGTTGAATGAGATGGATATCATTATCCTAAATGCATGATTGAAGATCTGAATGGTACTTATATACTTTGTATACAAGCAGTTGTATGTAAAAAGATAACTATACTTGTGCATTATGAATAAGTAAATAAATAATTAAAAAAAATAAAAAAAATTTGGGCGAGAGAGACCTCCAGAAACTAAAGGTATTAATAAATTGTAAAAATCTACCTTCAAGGCAGAAGAAAATGACTATGCTGATATTGCCCAGGAACCAAGGGAAGCCATCTAAGACTGATGTATAATATACTTGTTACAAACTGGTTTTTGTGTAAAAAGAGTGCTCTAGATGTGCAGTATAAGTGTAACGACACACTACTACTATAAATAAATAAATAACGAAATAAATAAATAATAAAAAAAAAAGAAAATAAATTCCTTACATATGAATATACAAATTCCAATAGCAGTTTGGCCTTCATGTACATTAGCCCTCCCATATCCTGGAGGTGAACCATGCACAATTGAATATAAAATAAAATTCTGCTGTACTGAAAAAAAAAAATATAAAACGGAAATTTTTTTGAAGAATTTATTGTTAAACATTTTGAATAGGCCCATCAATCGTCCAATGAAAACAAATTGGTCCTTCATTCCATAATTTTGTGTTTGAAAAATTCTTATCTTCACCAGTTACGATGTTTGAAATCTTTGATAAAACTATTTTTTTAAATCTTTTTATTGCCATGCAATCTTTTGTAGAGATAAAGCTTTGCAACTGTTTAAGGTAATTTCAGAAATTGTAGACCCTAGACTATAAAATTTTAGGCTTATTAGGGAGAGTATTTTTATTGCTGGTTTCTCTGAAAATGAATGACTTACAAATATAATTAATAAACAGAGTGGATGATCAAAAACCACCAAGGGAAAATTAAAACCACCACCAAAGCAAGTCCTATAGCTATTACTCATTCACAAATATTATGCGCATCTCTTGTGCTAAGCATTGGGATATAGTAGGCACACTGGTGCCCAACTCCACAATTGAGGCTTTGGCTCAATGAGCCTAAATTAAAGTCTCATTATTCTACCTTGAGACAGATTTGTTAATGTGGATGCAAGTGACAAAGACAAACAAAGAGGCAGCTATCTGGAATGTTATAGCCCAATCATATAAAATATTAATATTTCTTTAGACCCACTAAACAATATACTCAAACAGATCATCCTCCATCTTTGTTTTACTTTGGGATGTGGAATAAAAGTTTTCTGTAAACAGTTTATACCCATGATTCCCATAAAACCACCTAGAAGAATTTAGTATTTTAAAACCATGGGTGAATTAAAAAGCTATAAAAGGTCTGCATGATCTTAAACTCAAATCTGATTAAAAACCAAACCTTGACTGGGAGCTACAGAGAGGTGGCCAGGTGGGCTGGAGCTTGGGCAGCAAGCAAGGCCATGGCCCAGGGAGCCAAGCCCATGCTAGTGTGGGCCTGAGGCACAGCAAACCAGGACCAGGAAAAACCAGGGCAGCTGACCTGTCTTGCAGAGTACCCAGCCTGGTGCCAAGCAGCCTGCAAGCAACAACCCCCAAAAAGGGAAATCCCCAAGCAACTACCGTCCATCAACCTCAACCCTTCTGGAAGCTGGGATTGCAGTGAAGCCTTTGGAAAAATGGAAGTAAGGCAGACTCCAAATGCAAGTTTCAGAGACTCAATGGTTACCCAATAGCATTAGTACCTTCCAAAGCAACCCTGATTAATAAGTTTGGACCAATAGCCTTGGCCCAAGTCTGTATAAACTTCTAGACTAGTAAACTCAGTAACCCCTGTGAGGCTTCTCTCCTTGCCCTTGTGAGAATTGGTATCTGTTTATCCCACTTGAAATAAAACCCAATCTTCACATTGAATAAATCCTACACCTTTCACTATGGCTTACCTTTGTCCAGTGAATTTTCATTCTTAAGGATTTGTGACCTAAAAGAGAATTTCCCATAAAAGGAAGTCATGTGTGAAGGAGGTACTACTTAGAAAATAAAAGCGAGGAGCTTTTTTTTTTTTTCTTCATTTGTTCTCTGATACATTTTTTCTAGCAACTATTTCCTGTTTTTGAACATAAGAAAACTAGAAGAGAATATGCTAATTTCTGAAGAAGAAAGTATGGAAATTAAATCTTTAGGACACCAGAAGCCTATTTTTTTTGAGGGGTGAAGGTAAAATGAATCAGAAAAAGTTGAAGGTTAAGGAAAACATCCAGTGAGCTAGGTAACATCCTTTCATTTATCTAACCAAAAAAGACATTTTTAAAAATAAAAATACAAAGAGGCACAAAAACCCCTAAAAAGCCTCAACTGAATTAGCTTGAATATTCACTAGTTAGCATCATTTAAGAGTTTGCAATGCTCATCAGGAAATCTTGGTAGTCATATCATGTCTTCTAATCGTTCATGGTAACTTTGTCCTACAAATATTCAAATGACAAAAGAAAAACTTCTCTAGACCTAAACCCTCATTTAAATCACACTTATTTCCTAGCTACCTGCCCTCATTTAAAAATAACATCTTAGTCTAATGACCTGAGAACATCCTCTCTTTTCCTTAATCCTCCATCTGGTTCTGAATTATCCAAGTTGTAAGGAAGGTGTTTTGGCCTAGTTACCAAATAGTGTTATAAATAATCATTAGAACAATCCACTACTTAGTTTCTTCATAATTAAGCGGAAGAAATATTGGAAGGTTGCATAATAATTAAAAATCAATAAATACAATATTGAAGGTTCTATTAATACGTAAAAAAATGATAGGAGGAGGTTGTAGGCACAGGTACACTCATGAGACATGAATACATGCTGTCAGTAGTAAGTGCTTTCAGCCACACTAAATGATGTTTATTTGTTCTCAAATATTTGGTTGCGTTTTTACTGGAATATTTTGAGTATTTTATCTGTGAAAAGAGCAGGTAATATTAGTGGAGACTATCTTGAAACGCTACCTAATTATATCCTGTTTCAGCTTGAATGTTAAAATGTCCAGAGTCAGTTCTTAAGACTAAAAGAAAATATGAGAGCATCATTACCATTTTGAAATAAACCAGGACTAGAGATTATAGTGGAAAAGAAAACCATAAGTAGAAGAGATCTATAGAATGTACCAAAGCACATAGGGATTCTTGTGACACACGACAACCTTAAGAAAAGAAGTGACTTTTTAGCTATAGACATAAGGATTAATAAATGTAAATCGAAAGGGCTACCAATTAATTTGGACAAAGGAAAATCTAAAAGCCTGAGATGAGAATAAAATTAATCTTGAATTGCAAAATGCCATATACTATCTAATAAAATGTTTTATTTAAAATATGTCCTTGATTAAAAATGAATTGAATTATATCTCTTAAAACACAATTTTTAAATTTATTTATCTTAAATTTATTCAATTATTTATTTCCTATTTTTGTCAAAAGCAATCAAATGTCATTTTTAACTACATACAGTTTAATCACATATCCTCTTAACTTACATTAATTTTTAAATATTAGTTTTTATCTTTACCTTGTATTTTGATTCTATTTAAATTTATTACATCA
Source organism: Tamias sibiricus (assembly GCA_025594165.1). Classification (NCBI taxonomy): domain Eukaryota; kingdom Metazoa; phylum Chordata; class Mammalia; order Rodentia; family Sciuridae; genus Tamias; species Tamias sibiricus. The sequence goes on from JAKELJ010000455.1 coordinate 23,624, forward strand.
GCCCTTTAAACTCACTGACTTTGTTATTACTTTTCTAGTCTGTACATTCACAGATAACTTAAAAATTAATAAAAGCTTTTGAAAAAATAACTTAATATACCCACACACTCAAGCTCCAGTTTTTCCTAATATATTAAAATGAGGGTAGGTAAAGTTCTTCAGCCCTAAAATTGTCTGAGATTTTGAAGGATACATTTCTATTAGGTGATTATATAATTTGCATAAGTACATTTTCAGAATAAATTAGATTATTTTCTGTCTAACTCAACAAACATTGAAATATTAACCGAGCAGGTCAAAAAAAATAGTTAAACCTGGCTACCTGCAATGGAACAATAGTCTGTTTATATCTTTTCCATAATAATAAAAAATAGTTAAATAAAAAAATGACATTTTGCAAATACACTAATAAGAAAGTATATTCTCAAAGGTTGGCATGTATAAAATGAAAAGAGTGGTATAAAAATAATTTAAATAAATGCACTATATCAATTTTACTTTAAGAATTTCAGTTATAGAGAGAGAAGATGGCAGGTTAGAGAAAGGTGCACTTTCCAGCAGTACTCAGCACCAGCCAAGAAGTGGGAAGACTGCTCCTCGTGAGTGAGTAACTAAAAGAACTCACTGAAACGTAATACTGGACAGTACCAAAGAAACCATAAAGACACAGAAAGTGAGAAACCTAAAATATAAGAGAGTAATGTTAGAGACACACCAACTTGGCTGCCTGTGGTGCTGCTGAGGCAGTGGGGAGCACACAGAGGAGAAACAACCACAGGAGTAAATAAAAAACTTGTTCTGGAAGAAGCTTTTAGAATACAGAGGGAGGCTTGATCTTTATGAACCCACATTGTTATGTTTGGATGTGAGGTGTCTCCCTAAAGCTCACCTGTGGGACCACGCAAGAAGTGGGAGGAGAAATGATTGAGTGTAAGAATCTTAACCCAATCAGTGAATCGATCCCTTGATAGGGATTCGAGTGAGTGGTAACTGAAGTGGTAGGTGTGGCTGCAGGAGGGGGAATTGGGGTGTGGCTTTGGGTGTATATTTGTAACGGCAAGGGAGACCTCTCGCTCCCCTGGTTCCAGATCAACAAGTGAAGCTGCTTTCCTCTGCCACGCTCCTTCCTCCATATGTCCTGCTCATATCAAGCCTGAGGAATGGAGCCAGCCTTTTTATGGACTTAAGACTCTGAAAGCTTGTAGCCCTTAAATAAGCTTTTTCCTCACCTACAGTTGTCTAGTGGTCCTTCAGTCCCACAAGTAGCAAAAAAGCTGACTAAAACACAAGTTGGTGGTGGAAGTGGGATGAAACCACACCGAATCCTTTGCCAGTGGGAAATATTTGGTGGGAAGTGGTCATCAGCCCAGGGTCCATTTGTTAATCTGACATTGGCAAGCAGAGACAGGAATTGGGAGCTCACAAAGGAAGTTGCCAGCAAATCCAGATGTCACCGTTATGACCCCCCAAAGCATACCCAAAACTAAAGTAAATGAAATAGAGTAATGAAAATTGCTCCTGAAGCATAAACTCTAGATATCAAGGAGACAGAGCTCCTTTGTCACTGGCATCCTATAAAGATATTGGGAAGAGGCCAATAATGGCCACAAAGGAGTGTAAACACCAGACTGATACCAAGTAATTCAATTAATGGCAGTGGAATTGGAAGCCAATCAAGTTTTAGTCTCTATATATTCCACCTAAGATCCAAGGTCAAGCCCAAAACTAACGCCCAATTAATGGAACTTCCAAGTAGAACTTCTGTACCACCCCTGGTTGGGGACAAACACAGCGGCCAAAGGGGTAAGAACTCTGCAACCTTTGGCTGCTTTCCCACGCCTGTTATGGACCTGACCTAACCTGGAGGCGTTCCCCTGACCTATGGTGGGAATGAAAACACCCTAAGGATAGAAGGGGCTCCGCCAATACGATTTGCCCATGGCTCCTTAGTGTCCCTGTATTCTTTCGTTGATTTGCCCATTCCTCTATAAACGCTTGTCCACCTTCTTCCATAAAGGAGTCCGCGCTAACCTGACCAGACTCCCTGGTATTTCCTGGGTCATTCTCAGACAGGGGTGGGGGTTGAGGGGGGGGTGGGGGAGGATTGCCAGCGACCCTTACCCCTTCGCCAATCACGCCTTATCGCTGAGGCGAGCTCTTCCAGCCTCTCTGCTGGACAGAGAAGGATAAGTCCCTGGGTCCAAGGGAGAGCAACAAACCTCAGTCCCTGTTTTAAGTTCCCGGACAACCTCTGTTACAGAAAAAACATAATTTGTCAGTATTCTGCATGTCTAGTCCCCACCCTATACTTGGAGATGGGAAGCTCTGAGCTGCTACAACCTGCTTTGGCTCTTAGCCACAACTTTGGCTCTTAGCTAGGCTAGAAATGCAAAGATGTTACAATTTAACAATCCCTGGCTCTTGATCCAAGGGTTGCAGATGCACAAAATAAAAAAAAAAAGAATGAAAACCCATCCCTGCTATAACAGTTTTATCCACTCAGCAGAAACAAGTCATGTATATCGCATTTCACATCCACCCCACATATTGCCCACCCAAGTTTATGTTTTTTTTAAATAACATTTTAATTTTTTTCAAATATAATTATATTTATTTTTATTTTTGACTTTTTTTCATCGGCAGAGATTTTATGTGTATGGTTGTATGTGTGTGTTAGAGTTTTTCTTGCATAGTAGGTTTGAGAAAGTAAAATATCCCATATAAATCTTCACTTTCATTTTAATTGCCTTCTTCTGCACCTGATTATTGATTCATCTTGTTTTGATTTGGGGCATAATTATATGTTCGGCTTTGTATTTGTTTAGATCTTCACATGTGCTTGTTTATTCATACCTTGGTTTTTGTCCTTTTATTGCTCCTTCTTCAATCTCATCTCTCAATTGATAGCCAAATTTTCCTTTTACTCTTCTCTTTTTCTTCTCATATGCTTTTAAAACATTGATATGGCTGTATCTCTGCTAGTCTGCTGACTTTAGATCTTTTGTATGTATCCAACGAGTGGGATAGCTGGGTTAATGTAGTTCTGTTCCTAGGAATCATTTTATTGAGGAATCTCTACATACTGCTTTTCAGAGTGTTTGCATTAATTTGCAGGCCCACTAGCAATGCATGATGTACCTATTCCCCCAAATAAACACAGCATTTGGTTATTATTGGGTATTCTTGATAATTGCCAGTCTACCTGGAGTGAGTTGAAATCAGTTTAACTGAATTCCCTGAATGCTAAGATTTTTAAACACTTTTTAAAATTTCTGCCCATCTTGAGTTTCTTCTTTTGAGAATGTCTGTTTAGTTCATTTGCCTATTTATTGATTGGATTGTTTTTCTGATGTTTGAACTTTTTGAGTCTTTATACTTCCCCTGTCAAAGGAGCAGCCTGGCAAAGATTTTCACCCATTATGTATGGCTTTCTCATGCTCTTAATCATATTATCCCTTGTTGGGCAGAAGCTTTTAATATTCCATTTATTGATTATTGGTTTTATTTCTTGAACTTTAGAGGTTCTTATTAAAAAGTTGGTGCCTACACCAATATACATGGAGGATTGAACCTATGGTTTTCCTCCTAGCTGTTGCAAG
>JAKELJ010000456.1:0-27182 GCA_025594165.1 Tamias sibiricus
CTTTAAAAAATAGCCAGGATGTGTTTCTAAACTGTTTTCACTAACAAGAACCATCCCGGAATGCATTTTTTTTTTCTCCTTGTATCTAGAGTTGTAGATGAACAGGGATAAATCTACATACAAAACAGTAGTAAGTAGCTTCAAGAAAACAACTCACTACTCTTCAGTCATTGAAAAAAGAAACAAGTTCTTTTTCCTATATACACTATGGGGATATGAGATCAAATCAAATATTCAGACAAAGTCACACACACACACACACACACACACACACACACACACACGCACACACACAGGAACCTTTTCCTGGAGAGGGTCTACCCTCGTTACAAAATTGTCATCTGATTGGGGATTCACCTATGATCAAGTGAAGTTGTGACTATGCCGTCTCACCTCTGGTCTCCTTGGGCAAACCCACCACCTCGGTCATGAACAAGTAAGGATTTAGTACCTTCTATCTCAGGAATGGCCCCTCCTCAGTGGCACTCAATGGCTGTTGCCCATCCCAAACATCAGTAGTGGCGAAGAAAGTATGGCTCTGGGCTTGGTAGGACTCCCAATAAGTAAGCGGTCTGGGACTGTGGCTGCCCTTCTATGCCTAGCTACCTGGATTCCAAGTTGAGTGAGTTCCGTCACTAAGGAAATGAGGTGAGCTTACTTCCTTGAAGAAAGGGAGATGAGGTCACTTCCTTGGCAAACCACTCTCTCCAAAACAGTGGTTTCCAAGGGTCAACTGAGATGGAGGGACACACCCATCTGCCTGAGACTTTTTCAACAATGGATCAAGTTATACCCACGCACCAGGGTGCAGGTATCCACACAGGCCTGGTTTTGTCCTACTACCCTAAGATGAGAAGACGAAGCTTGATTTCAGAAACATCCCTTCATGTGGATTATGTTTGTCGTACCAGAGATGACCTTCTTCGGCTCAGGGCCTACACAGATGCCTTTCTTAATATTCATCAGTGAAAATTGTGACCTTGACCTTTGAACCTCACAGCAAACCTAGATCCCCTACAAGCCTGAACAACAAGATCAACCCTACGCAAGCACTTATGGGAAATTTAGATTTAGGTAATGGAGTTGAAGTAAGGATGAACATGATATTTCTATTTGGGTTAGAAGGGATACGTGAGAAAGAATGTTGGTATTGAGAAACAGGAACATTTGTAAGAATGTATTGGTGAAAATGTTCCAATGAAACATAAAAATTTGTAAGGGGTGAAACATAGAAGGGCATTAGGTGGGTAATCTGGATATTTTTTATTATCCAACATTAACTTTAAATGATTTATTAAGTATCATTCAATCTATTAAGTGACACGTTTAATACTTTGTTAATTAGCAAAAGATCACATGGATCCAATCAATAAATATAGGCTGACATCTGCATGTGTAATAGTGAAAATTGTATGTATAAGTCACTATCCCCAGGCAAATGCACCGTATGCAGCTTTGCCAAGTAGATTTTTTGACAAAGAATGAGACTAGCAATAGTTTTGTACTTCCTTTTCAAGTAAGGTTTTTGATCAATACAGAATGTGAATATCAGCTCGTGAATATTGACAAGAATAACAAGGGGCAAATTTGTATGAAAATTAATATCGATATATATGTATTGTGTGAGGTAGGGAAAAGTATCATGTGAGTTATACCATGATGAATCTTTTTCATTTGGGATGGCTAAATACGTAGGATTCTGAAAACTAAACTACATTAGTACCCATACCATTGACATTTTCACGGGATGCGTTTCCCATATGCTCGTATGTTCTCAGGAATTCATGTTGTGATTTAAAATGAGATTTTGGCATGAATGGAAGTTCAGGGTCAGTAACGACTTTTCTGTCACTAGTGTTTCTGGATTTAAATATATATATATATACAAATATATATAACATACATACCTATGTATGTATGTATATCAGGTAACATGAATACTGATACCACCATAGATGTGAAAACGAATGAAACATCTATAAATGAACATTTTTGGATAGAGAGAGCTCTACTGTGTGTTCTATCAATGAATATTTAAGAGTAGGTGATACGCACATATATCTTAAGGTGAATAGGTACTGAATTGGATGTGAAAGTAACATGGTGAATTGAAATGATGCTTTTAAAAATGTACACAAAACTCTGATCTTAAGGACACGCATGCAGTCAAATGAGGGCAGTGGCAAAAGTAGGTCTAGTATTACATACAGTGTGTCTTTAGGGTTTTGCTCCAATAAGGAGTAGAGATACTGAAAACTACTTGTAAATCAAAGAATGTTCATGTCAAAGTGAGTAGGCAGACATGTGTGAGCTTATGTATTTTGACCTAAAACATGATGTATAGTGACTCCTGGGAATACATTCCTTGAGCTTACAGATGAAAAGCATGTGTCATAATGATCAATATAGACTAAATTGAAATGCTAATGCACCCATGATGAATGACAGTACAGATGCCAGTAGACATCATAACTCACAGGAATGTACACACAATGATGTTAAGTTAGGTGTGGAGACAGGGTAGTATGAGGGTGTGTATTCAATATTGAATGAGGGTCGTTTGAGTATGAGGAAATGAATACGTATATCAAAAAATCTGAATGCTTCTGAGAGAGAGCGAGTGAAAAAATGCACTACGATCCACGTTAAGGCACTCTGAGGACTCAGAAGAGTGTATAATGTGACTCATGTAGTAACTATAATCTATGGACTGGAAATATATACCATACAGGAGGATGTACTAAGAGATATGAAACATGAAATTGATTCTTGGATACATATCATTCAAAGTGCCGATAAGTGTTCCTTATTATGTGCATGTGTTTATGTATACACTGCTTGAGTTTTGGAGGTCCCAATAAGGTGAAGTTTCAGTTTAGACAATTTTTGTGTGGAATCTTCTGCTAAGGGAATGGTTGATCTGCCAACATCAGAGTAAACTAAAGGATGTACTCCATTCACAGCCTGTGTGCCAATACACATGTGCATAAGCTCTGTGTTCTGTACCTGGGAACATGGTGAACCAGAGTCATTATATTAGGCTTCTTCTCCACTGGATGGATTCAGCGATCAATATTATAAAAGAAACGTGACTAGTTTTCATAACACATACCATTGATAATGACACTGACAAGTCACAACATACATGAATCCTCATAGCATCTGACTGTATTTGATATTGGCTTTAGTTTTGCCAAACTCTTAGAAGAAGTCCTCAGTATTGATTAGCGTTAGGGTTACAGATTGAAGACGCCAAGCATACTTTATAGAACTTCATAAAGGGAATGGGTGAGCATATGCTACACTATCATACTTAAAAATGCCATCCTGACCAATGACATAAAATTACCAAACTCCCCAAATGAGTGATAATTGGAGAGAGAAGAAGAAGGCTATCTGCTATGGCCTATCTGAAAATGGAAATGCTCAGAGGCTCACACTCCTGGAGGTGGACGAAAAGATTCTAAATGTAGAGTAGATGGCAAACATGCCACACACCTGAAGGGTTCAGGGCTGACATGCTTCTGCACCACCTGCCATTACGCTTTGTGTACTTGAAATTGATTTTCCATTCAGGAGCATTGGCTCTTTTTGGCCTCAATCCATCACAGCTGTATGTCCATTCAAGTGAACTGGGAGATAATGTTTCTTTTGTTCCATGGTCATGAGGCAAGCAGAGCTGAATCATCTCCCTGAAGTTGCATATGAACACCTAGGGCTGTATGTCTGCCTGTGTGCGATGTGAAGCCTTTGGGTCATGTTCAAAAATTTTGGGTTAGACTTGCTCCACCAAGTACAGGCATTTGATGATTTGGTTACAAAAACTTAAAAATGTCCTCTGTCAAACAGTTCTGGTGGAAGTGATATCACATGTGGTGAATCTCGGTCTGCAGTAGGTAATGCCCATCAGACAGCAATCTCAGGGTGCTGACCCAATACAAAGAGATATTGGATTCTGAGCCTCAACTTGAAGAACTCTCCCAAAACAGGATGCCTTCACCTATAAATGCCTGCTGACTTCATGATGTCAGTGACATTCTGCTGGGAAGCAGATGCCAGATGCAAGTGGCCAGGGCACAGATTGCTTGACACATATCTATACTCATCTACCCCAGGCACCATCAGCAGCAGGCACAAACTCACTTGAATCTCTTTTTCTCCTCCATTTTCATGACTTGTGCTACATGAAGTCGTTCCCTGCTTCAGTCTTGTGGAACAACACAATTTCCTCAGGTGCTCCAGTGGTTCCAGGACAGGGGAAGGTCAAAAATATCAGGGTATTAATAGACCTGTATTACAAGCATGAGGGAGGTGGTGCTGTGGGTTTCTGATTGAGACAGGGGCCACTAAGTGATTGGAATCTCTTTCAGCTGTTAACACTCGACTAATGTAGGGAGGGTTTCCAGAACAATGGCCAAGGAGGTCAGGTGCAGCGGGACAATGGGTCAAAAGGAGAAGGTGTGTGTGTGTGTTTCGGGATATCACATTGGCTGACAAGGCTCTCCTGAGAAAAAATACTGTGAGATCCTGGCAGACATTCCAAGTGTGGGGTAAAAATCTACACTGGGCACTCGGATTTGAACAATGTTCCAAAGGACACGTCTGGTGTTTCAGTCACTGAAATCCCAGCACAATCAATGCCATACTTCTAATGGGGGAAGCTCCAGGTTTCAGTTCACTGCTGACATTCACACTAGCATCGACCAGAGATTTCTCTTCCACCACCACACCAATAATCATAATTCCTATTAAGAACCCTCTCTCATGGCACAAAGGACACTTCTCTACTTCCAATAGACTCTCATCCTAAACATCTGGCAAGGAATTGTCTATACGTTGAGAAGTTCAGGAATGTGGACAATGTGAATTCCCACGAATTCTCATTTGCCTAGAGTCATGGTAGGCTCGAAACCCTTCAAGAAAATATGGGAACTTAAAAAGCCCTAGAGTTCATGCTGCTCTTCTGCCCCATTCAGGGACCCGATGTCCACAACTGGTAAGGTTTTCACGTGTCTCTGAGCCAAGAAAAGACACAACCACCTATTTGGTTGCTACTTAAGGTCCAGCACAGTCTCATACTACCGAAAGAATCTCTATTCTCACTTCTTGAATATCAAGAGCCTCAGCAGATGTAATGGAGAGACACAATGGGGAGTAGGGAGTAATGACACTTTCAAATGTGGATGGACCCGAACACCTTTGTGTATTTTAATGTAGTTATTGACTATCTGAGCCAATGTCTCAGACGCGGGGGCCAAAACGTTCCCACTGAGCGAGAGAGACACACCCCTTCATTTCCATTTCAAAAAGCTTCTTCAGAGTCTTCACCAAAGAGAGGCCTGGGGCAAAATATTTCTCATATTCAAGGTTATTAGGGCAATGGGAAAGAACAATTCCCTGGTCAGAGAGTTCCACAGGACCAAAACTGGGTCAATTAGTCCTACTGCTCATCCTTCTAGGATTTCCATCTCAACAGGCAGGGATCTCCTTGGCAAACTTGACCTTTCCAATGGGTTTCACATTCACAGTGACCTTCAGCATTCCCTGAAAAAACCTATCAACGACCATTTTAGAGAGCTTGGAGGTGGCACACATCTTTTACACAAAACCAAAAGCCCATCCTCGGCAGTGCCAAATTTCAAGGGCAACACAGGCACTTACAAGCAAGGCTTGTGTTCCCCATTTCCAAGTTAGTCAGTGCTTTAAAAATAGCCAGGATGTGTTCTAAACTGTTTTCACTAACAAGAACCATCCCGGAATGCATTTTTTTTCCTCCTTGTATCTAGAGTTGTAGATGAACAGGGATAAATCTACATACAAACAGTAAGTAGCCTTCAAGAAAACAACTCACTACTCTTCAGTCGTTGAAAAAAGAAACAAGTTCTTTTTCCTATATACACTATGGGGATATGAGATCAAATCACATATTCAGACAAAGACACACACACACACACACACACACACACACACACACGCACACACACAGGAACCTTTTCCTGGAGAGGGTCTACCTCGTTACAAATTGTCATCTGATTGGGGATTCACCTATGATCAAGTGAAGTTGACTATGCCGTCTCACCTCTGGTCTCCTTGGGCAAACCCACCACCTCGGTCATGAACAAGTAAGGATTTAGTACCTTCTATCTCAGGAATGGCCCCTCCTCAGTGCACTCATGGCTGTTGCCCATCCAAACATCAGTAGTGGCGAAGAAAGTATGGCTCTGGGCTTGGTAGGACTCCCAATAAGTAAGCGGTCTGGGACTGTGGCTGCCCTTCTATGCCTAGCTACCTGGATTCCAAGTTGAGTGAGTTCCGTCACTAAGGAAATGAGGTGAGCTTACTTCCTTGAAGAAAGGGAGATGAGGTCACTTCCTTGGCAACCACTCTCTCCTAACAGTGGTTTCCAAGGGTCAACTGAGATGGAGGACACACCCATCTGCCTGAGACTTTTCAACAATGGATCAAGTTATACCCACGCACCAGGGTGCAGGTATCCACACAGGCCTGGTTTTGTCCTACTACCCTAAGATGAGAAGACGAAGCTTGATTCAGAAACATCCCTTCATGTGGATTATGTTTGTCGTACCAGAAGATGACCTTCTTCGGCTCAGGGCCTACACAGATGCCTTTCTTAATATTCATCAGTGAAAATTGTGACCTTGACCTTTGAACCTCACAGCAAACCTAGATCCCCTACAAGCCTGAACAACAAGATCAACCCTACGCAAGCACTTATGGGAAATTAGATTTAGGTAATGGAGTTGAAGTAAGGATGAACATGATATTTCTATTTGGGTTAGAAGGGATACGTGAGAAAGAATGTTGGTATTGAGAAACAGGAACATTTGTAAGAATGTATTGGTGAAAATGTTCCAATGAAACATAAAAAATTTGTAAGGGGTGAAACATAGAAGGGCATTAGGTGGGTAATCTGGATATTTTTTATTATCCAACATTAACTTTAAATGATTTATTAAGTATCATTCAATCTATTAAGTGACACGTTTAATACTTGTTAATTAGCAAAAGATCACATGGATCCAATCAATAAATATAGGCTGACATCTGCATGTGTAATAGTGAAAATTGTATGTATAAGTCACTATCCCCAGGCAAATGCACCGTATGCAGCTTTGCCAAGTAGATTTTTGACAAAGAATGAGACTAGCAATAGTTTTGTACTTCCTTTTCAAGTAAGGTTTTTGATCAATACAGAATGTGAATATCAGCTCGTGAATATTGACAAGAATAACAAGGGGCAAATTTGTATGAAAATTAATATCGATATATATGTATTGTGTGAGGTAGGGAAAAGTATCATGTGAGTTATACCATGATGAATCTTTTTCATTTGGGATGGCTAAATACGTAGGATTCTGAAAACTAAACTACATTAGTACCCATACCATTGACATTTCACGGATGCGTTTCCATATGCTCGTATGTTCTCAGGAATTCATGTTGTGATTTAAAATGAGATTTTGGCATGAATGGAAGTTCAGGGTCAGTAACGACTTTTCTGTCACTAGTGTTTCTGGATTTAAATATATATATATACAAATATATATATAAACATACATACCTATGTATGTATGTATATCAGGTAACATGAATACTGATACCACCATAGATGTGAAAACGAATGAAACATCTATAAATGAACATTTTTGGATAGAGAGAGCTCTACTGTGTGTTCTATCAATGAATATTTAAGAGTAGGTGATACGCACATATATCTTAAGGTGAATAGGTACTGAATTGGATGTGAAAGTAACATGGTGAATTGAAATGATGCTTTAAAATGTACACAAACTCTGATCTTAAGGACACGCATGCAGTCAAATGAGGGCAGTGGCAAAAGTAGGTCTAGTATTACATACAGTGTGTCTTTAGGGTTTTGCTCCAATAAGGAGTAGAGATACTGAAAACTACTTGTAAATCAAAGAATGTTCATGTCAAAGTGAGTAGGCAGAACATGTGTGAGCTTATGTATTTTGACCTAAAACATGATGTATAGTGACTCCTGGGAATACATTCCTTGAGCTTACAGATGAAAGCATGTGTCATATGATCAATATAGACTAATTGAAATGCTAATGCACCCATGATGAATGACAGTACAGATGCCAGTAGACATCATAACTCACAGGAATGTACACACAATGATGTTAAGTTAGGTGTGGAGACAGGGTAGTATGAGGGTGTGTATTCAATATTGAATGAGGGTCGTTTGAGTATGAGGAAATGAATACGTATATCAAAAAATCTGAATGCTTCTGAGAGAGAGCGAGTGTGAAAAAATGCACTACGATCCACGTTAAGGCACTCTGAGGACTCAGAAGAGTGTATAATGTGACTCATGTAGTAACTATAATCTATGGACTGGAAATATATACCATACAGGAGGATGTACTAAGAGATATGAAACATGAAATTGATTCTTGGATACATATCATTCAAAGTGCCGATAAGTGTTCCTTATTATGTGCATGTGTTTATGTATACACTGCTTGAGTTTTGGAGGTCCCAATAAGGTGAAGTTTCAGTTTAGACAATTTTTGTGTGGAATCTTCTGCTAAGGGAATGGTTGATCTGCCAACATCAGAGTAAACTAAAGGATGTACTCCATTCACAGCCTGTGTGCCAATACACATGTGCATAAGCTCTGTGTTCTGTACCTGGGAACACATGGTGAACCAGAGTCATTATATTAGGCTTCTTCTCCACTGGAGGATTCAGCGATCAATATTATAAAAGAAACGTGACTAGTTTCATAACACATACCATTGATAATGACACTGACAAGTCACAACATACATGAATCCTCATAGCATCTGACTGTATTTGATATTGGCTTTAGTTTTGCCAAACTCTTAGAAGAAGTCCTCAGTATTGATTAGCGTTAGGGTTACAGATTGAAGACGCCAAGCATACTTTATAGAACTTCATAAAGGGAATGGGTGAGCATATGCTACACTATCATACTTAAAAATGCCATCCTGACCAATGACATAAAATTACCAACTCCCCAAATGAGTGATAATTGGAGAGAGAAGAAGAAGGCTATCTGCTATGGCCTATCTGAAAATGGAAATGCTCAGAGGCTCACACTCCTGGAGGTGGACGAAAAGATTCTAAATGTAGAGTAGATGGCAAACATGCCACACACCTGAAGGGTTCAGGGCTGACATGCTTCTGCACCACCTGCCATTACGCTTTGTGTACTTGAAATTGATTTTCCATTCAGGAGCATTGGCTCTTTTTGGCCTCAATCCATCACAGCTGTATGTCCATTCAAGTGAACTGGGAGATAATGTTTCTTTTGTTCCATGGTCATGAGGCAGCAGAGCTGAATCATCTCCCTGAAGTTGCATATGAACACCTAGGGCTGTATGTCTGCCTGTGTGCGATGTGAAGCCTTTGGGTCATGTTCAAAAATTTTGGGTTAGACTTGCTCCACCAAGTACAGGCATTTGATGATTTGGTTACAAAAACTTAAAAATGTCCTCTGTCAAACAGTTCTGGTGGAAGTGATATCACATGTGGTGAATCTCGGTCTGCAGTAGGTAATGCCCATCAGACAGCAATCTCAGGGTGCTGACCCAATACAAAGAGATATTGGATTCTGAGCCTCAACTTGAAGAACTCCCCAAAACAGGATGCCTTCACCTATAAATGCCTGCTGACTTCATGATGTCAGTGACATTCTGCTGGGAAGCAGATGCCAGATGCAAGTGGCCAGGGCACAGATTGCTTGACACATATCTATACTCATCTACCCCAGGCACCATCAGCAGCAGGCACAAACTCACTTGAATCTCTTTTCTCCTCCATTTTCATGACTTGTGCTACATGAAGTCGTTCCCTGCTTCAGTCTTGTGGAACAACACAATTTCCTCAGGTGCTCCAGTGGTTCCAGGACAGGGGAAGGTCAAAAATATCAGGGTATTAATAGACCTGTATTACAAGCATGAGGGAGGTGGTGCTGTGGGTTTCTGATTGAGACAGGGGCCACTAAGTGATTGGAATCTCTTTCAGCTGTTAACACTCGACTAATGTAGGGAGGGTTTCCAGAACAATGGCCAAGAGGTCAGGTGCAGCCGGGACAATGGGTCAAAAGGAGAAGGTGTGTGTGTGTTTCGGGATATCACATTGGCTGACAAGGCTCTCCTGAGAAAAAATACTGTGAGATCCTGGCAGACATTCCAAGTGTGGGGTAAAAATCTACACTGGGCACTCGGATTTGAACAATGTTCCAAAGGACACGTCTGGTGTTTCAGTCACTGAAATCCCAGCACAATCAATGCCATACTTCTAATGGGGGAAGCTCCAGGTTTCAGTTCACTGCTGACATTCACACTAGCATCGACCAGAGATTTCTCTTCCACCACCACACCAATAATCATAATTCCTATAAGAACCCTCTCTCATGGCACAAAGGACACTTCTCTACTTCCAATAGACTCTCATCCTAAACATCTGGCAAGGAATTGTCTATACGTTGAGAAGTTCAGGAATGTGGACAATGTGAATTCCCACGAATTCTCATTTGCCTAGAGTCATGGTAGGCTCGAAACCCTTCAAGAAAATATGGGAACTAAAAATGCCCTAGAGTTCATGCTGCTCTTCTGCCCCATTCAGGGACCCGATGTCCACAACTGGTAAGGTTTTCACGTGTCTCTGAGCCAAGAAAAGACACAACCACCTATTTGGTTGCTACTTAAGGTCCAGCACAGTCTCATACTACCGAAAGAATCTCTATTCTCACTTCTTGAATATCAAGAGCCTCAGCAGATGTAATGGAGAGACACAATGGGGAGTAGGGAGTAATGACACTTTCAAATGTGGATGGACCCGAACACCTTTGTGTATTTTAATGTAGTATTGACTATCTGAGCCAATGTCTCAGACGCGGGGGCCAAAACGTTCCCACTGAGCGAGAGAGACACACCCCTTCATTTCCATTTCAAAAAAGCTTCTTCAGAGTCTTCACCAAAGAGAGGCCTGGGGCAAAATATTTCTCATATTCAAGGTTATAGGGCAATGGGAAAGAACAATTCCCTGGTCAGAGAGTTCCACAGGACCAAAACTGGGTCAATTAGTCCTACTGCTCATCCTTCTAGGATTTCCATCTCAACAGGCAGGGATCTCCTTGGCAAACTTGACCTTTCCAATGGGTTTCACATTCACAGTGACCTTCAGCATTCCCTGAAAAAACCTATCAACGACCATTTTAGAGAGCTTGGAGGTGGCACACATCTTTTACACAAAACCAAAAGCCCATCCTCGGCAGTGCCAAATTTCAAGGGCAACACAGGCACTTACAAGCAAGGCTTGTGTTCCCCATTTCCAAGTTAGTCAGTGCTTTAAAAATAGCCAGGATGTGTTCTAAACTGTTTTCACTAACAAGAACCATCCCGGAATGCATTTTTTTTCCTCCTTGTATCTAGAGTTGTAGATGAACAGGGATAAATCTACATACAAACAGTAAGTAGCCTTCAAGAAAACAACTCACTACTCTTCAGTCGTTGAAAAAAGAAACAAGTTCTTTTTCCTATATACACTATGGGGATATGAGATCAAATCACATATTCAGACAAAGACACACACACACACACACACACACACACACACACACACACGCACACACACAGGAACCTTTTCCTGGAGAGGGTCTACCTCGTTACAAATTGTCATCTGATTGGGGATTCACCTATGATCAAGTGAAGTTGACTATGCCGTCTCACCTCTGGTCTCCTTGGGCAAACCCACCACCTCGGTCATGAACAAGTAAGGATTTAGTACCTTCTATCTCAGGAATGGCCCCTCCTCAGTGCACTCATGGCTGTTGCCCATCCAAACATCAGTAGTGGCGAAGAAAGTATGGCTCTGGGCTTGGTAGGACTCCCAATAAGTAAGCGGTCTGGGACTGTGGCTGCCCTTCTATGCCTAGCTACCTGGATTCCAAGTTGAGTGAGTTCCGTCACTAAGGAAATGAGGTGAGCTTACTTCCTTGAAGAAAGGGAGATGAGGTCACTTCCTTGGCAACCACTCTCTCCTAACAGTGGTTTCCAAGGGTCAACTGAGATGGAGGACACACCCATCTGCCTGAGACTTTTTCAACAATGGATCAAGTTATACCCACGCACCAGGGTGCAGGTATCCACACAGGCCTGGTTTTGTCCTACTACCCTAAGATGAGAAGACGAAGCTTGATTCAGAAACATCCCTTCATGTGGATTATGTTTGTCGTACCAGAAGATGACCTTCTTCGGCTCAGGGCCTACACAGATGCCTTTCTTAATATTCATCAGTGAAAATTGTGACCTTGACCTTTGAACCTCACAGCAAACCTAGATCCCCTACAAGCCTGAACAACAAGATCAACCCTACGCAAGCACTTATGGGAAATTAGATTTAGGTAATGGAGTTGAAGTAAGGATGAACATGATATTTCTATTTGGGTTAGAAGGGATACGTGAGAAAGAATGTTGGTATTGAGAAACAGGAACATTTGTAAGAATGTATTGGTGAAAATGTTCCAATGAAACATAAAAATTTGTAAGGGGTGAAACATAGAAGGGCATTAGGTGGGTAATCTGGATATTTTTTATTATCCAACATTAACTTTAAATGATTTATTAAGTATCATTCAATCTATTAAGTGACACGTTTAATACTTGTTAATTAGCAAAAGATCACATGGATCCAATCAATAAATATAGGCTGACATCTGCATGTGTAATAGTGAAAATTGTATGTATAAGTCACTATCCCCAGGCAAATGCACCGTATGCAGCTTTGCCAAGTAGATTTTTGACAAAGAATGAGACTAGCAATAGTTTTGTACTTCCTTTTCAAGTAAGGTTTTTGATCAATACAGAATGTGAATATCAGCTCGTGAATATTGACAAGAATAACAAGGGGCAAATTTGTATGAAAATTAATATCGATATATATGTATTGTGTGAGGTAGGGAAAAGTATCATGTGAGTTATACCATGATGAATCTTTTTCATTTGGGATGGCTAAATACGTAGGATTCTGAAAACTAAACTACATTAGTACCCATACCATTGACATTTCACGGATGCGTTTCCATATGCTCGTATGTTCTCAGGAATTCATGTTGTGATTTAAAATGAGATTTTGGCATGAATGGAAGTTCAGGGTCAGTAACGACTTTTCTGTCACTAGTGTTTCTGGATTTAAATATATATATATACAAATATATATAAACATACATACCTATGTATGTATGTATATCAGGTAACATGAATACTGATACCACCATAGATGTGAAAACGAATGAAACATCTATAAATGAACATTTTTGGATAGAGAGAGCTCTACTGTGTGTTCTATCAATGAATATTTAAGAGTAGGTGATACGCACACATATATCTTAAGGTGAATAGGTACTGAATTGGATGTGAAAGTAACATGGT
Source organism: Tamias sibiricus (assembly GCA_025594165.1). Taxonomy (NCBI): domain Eukaryota; kingdom Metazoa; phylum Chordata; class Mammalia; order Rodentia; family Sciuridae; genus Tamias; species Tamias sibiricus. The sequence goes on from JAKELJ010000456.1 coordinate 13,449, forward strand.
GAATTGAAATGATGCTTTAAAATGTACACAAACTCTGATCTTAAGGACACGCATGCAGTCAAATGAGGGCAGTGGCAAAAGTAGGTCTAGTATTACATACAGTGTGTCTTTAGGGTTTTGCTCCAATAAGGAGTAGAGATACTGAAAACTACTTGTAAATCAAAGAATGTTCATGTCAAAGTGAGTAGGCAGACATGTGTGAGCTTATGTATTTTGACCTAAAACATGATGTATAGTGACTCCTGGGAATACATTCCTTGAGCTTACAGATGAAAGCATGTGTCATATGATCAATATAGACTAATTGAAATGCTAATGCACCCATGATGAATGACAGTACAGATGCCAGTAGACATCATAACTCACAGGAATGTACACACAATGATGTTAAGTTAGGTGTGGAGACAGGGTAGTATGAGGGTGTGTATTCAATATTGAATGAGGGTCGTTTGAGTATGAGGAAATGAATACGTATATCAAAAAATCTGAATGCTTCTGAGAGAGAGCGAGTGAAAAAATGCACTACGATCCACGTTAAGGCACTCTGAGGACTCAGAAGAGTGTATAATGTGACTCATGTAGTAACTATAATCTATGGACTGGAAATATATACCATACAGGAGGATGTACTAAGAGATATGAAACATGAAATTGATTCTTGGATACATATCATTCAAAGTGCCGATAAGTGTTCCTTATTATGTGCATGTGTTTATGTATACACTGCTTGAGTTTTGGAGGTCCCAATAAGGTGAAGTTTCAGTTTAGACAATTTTTGTGTGGAATCTTCTGCTAAGGGAATGGTTGATCTGCCAACATCAGAGTAAACTAAAGGATGTACTCCATTCACAGCCTGTGTGCCAATACACATGTGCATAAGCTCTGTGTTCTGTACCTGGGAACATGGTGAACCAGAGTCATTATATTAGGCTTCTTCTCCACTGGAGGATTCAGCGATCAATATTATAAAAGAAACGTGACTAGTTTCATAACACATACCATTGATAATGACACTGACAAGTCACAACATACATGAATCCTCATAGCATCTGACTGTATTTGATATTGGCTTTAGTTTTGCCAAACTCTTAGAAGAAGTCCTCAGTATTGATTAGCGTTAGGGTTACAGATTGAAGACGCCAAGCATACTTTATAGAACTTCATAAAGGGAATGGGTGAGCATATGCTACACTATCATACTTAAAAATGCCATCCTGACCAATGACATAAAATTACCAACTCCCCAAAATGAGTGATAATTGGAGAGAGAAGAAGAAGGCTATCTGCTATGGCCTATCTGAAAATGGAAATGCTCAGAGGCTCACACTCCTGGAGGTGGACGAAAAGATTCTAAATGTAGAGTAGATGGCAAACATGCCACACACCTGAAGGGTTCAGGGCTGACATGCTTCTGCACCACCTGCCATTACGCTTTGTGTACTTGAAATTGATTTTCCATTCAGGAGCATTGGCTCTTTTTGGCCTCAATCCATCACAGCTGTATGTCCATTCAAGTGAACTGGGAGATAATGTTTCTTTTGTTCCATGGTCATGAGGCAGCAGAGCTGAATCATCTCCCTGAAGTTGCATATGAACACCTAGGGCTGTATGTCTGCCTGTGTGCGATGTGAAGCCTTTGGGTCATGTTCAAAAATTTTGGGTTAGACTTGCTCCACCAAGTACAGGCATTTGATGATTTGGTTACAAAAACTTAAAAATGTCCTCTGTCAAACAGTTCTGGTGGAAGTGATATCACATGTGGTGAATCTCGGTCTGCAGTAGGTAATGCCCATCAGACAGCAATCTCAGGGTGCTGACCCAATACAAAGAGATATTGGATTCTGAGCCTCAACTTGAAGAACTCCCCAAAACAGGATGCCTTCACCTATAAATGCCTGCTGACTTCATGATGTCAGTGACATTCTGCTGAGAAGCAGATGCCAGATGCAAGTGGCCAGGGCACAGATTGCTTGACACATATCTATACTCATCTACCCCAGGCACCATCAGCAGCAGGCACAAACTCACTTGAATCTCTTTTCTCCTCCATTTTCATGACTTGTGCTACATGAAGTCGTTCCCTGCTTCAGTCTTGTGGAACAACACAATTTCCTCAGGTGCTCCAGTGGTTCCAGGACAGGGGAAGGTCAAAAATATCAGGGTATTAATAGACCTGTATTACAAGCATGAGGGAGGTGGTGCTGTGGGTTTCTGATTGAGACAGGGGCCACTAAGTGATTGGAATCTCTTTCAGCTGTTAACACTCGACTAATGTAGGGAGGGTTTCCAGAACAATGGCCAAGAGGTCAGGTGCAGCCGGGACAATGGGTCAAAAGGAGAAGGTGTGTGTGTGTTTCGGGATATCACATTGGCTGACAAGGCTCTCCTGAGAAAAAATACTGTGAGATCCTGGCAGACATTCCAAGTGTGGGGTAAAAATCTACACTGGGCACTCGGATTTGAACAATGTTCCAAAGGACACGTCTGGTGTTTCAGTCACTGAAATCCCAGCACAATCAATGCCATACTTCTAATGGGGGAAGCTCCAGGTTTCAGTTCACTGCTGACATTCACACTAGCATCGACCAGAGATTTCTCTTCCACCACCACACCAATAATCATAATTCCTATAAGAACCCCTCTCTCATGGCACAAAGGACACTTCTCTACTTCCAATAGACTCTCATCCTAAACATCTGGCAAGGAATTGTCTATACGTTGAGAAGTTCAGGAATGTGGACAATGTGAATTCCCACGAATTCTCATTTGCCTAGAGTCATGGTAGGCTCGAAACCCTTCAAGAAAATATGGGAACTTAAAATGCCCTAGAGTTCATGCTGCTCTTCTGCCCCATTCAGGGACCGATGTCCACAACTGGTAAGGTTTTCACGTGTCTCTGAGCCAAGAAAAGACACAACCACCTATTTGGTTGCTACTTAAGGTCCAGCACAGTCTCATACTACCGAAAGAATCTCTATTCTCACTTCTTGAATATCAAGAGCCTCAGCAGATGTAATGGAGAGACACAATGGGGAGTAGGGAGTAATGACACTTTCAAATGTGGATGGACCCCGAACACCTTTGTGTATTTTAATGTAGTATTGACTATCTGAGCCAATGTCTCAGACGCGGGGGCCAAAACTTTCCCACTGAGCGAGAGAGACACACCCCTTCATTTCCATTTCAAAAAAGCTTCTTCTGAGTCTTCACCAAAGAGAGGCCTGGGGCAAAATATTTCTCATATTCAAGGTTATAGGGCAATGGGAAAGAACAATTCCCTGGTCAGAGAGTTCCACAGGACCAAAACTGGGTCAATTAGTCCTACTGCTCATCCTTCTAGGATTTCCATCTCAACAGGCAGGGATCTCCTTGGCAAACTTGACCTTTCCAATGGGTTTCACATTCACAGTGACCTTCAGCATTCCCTGAAAAAACCTATCAACGACCATTTTAGAGAGCTTGGAGGTGGCACACATCTTTTACACAAAACCAAAAGCCCATCCTCGGCAGTGCCAAATTTCAAGGGCAACACAGGCACTTACAAGCAAGGCTTGTGTTCCCCATTTCCAAGTTAGTCAGTGCTTTAAAAATAGCCAGGATGTGTTCTAAACTGTTTTCACTAACAAGAACCATCCCGGAATGCATTTTTTTTCCTCCTTGTATCTAGAGTTGTAGATGAACAGGGATAAATCTACATACAAACAGTAAGTAGCCTTCAAGAAAACAACTCACTACTCTTCAGTCGTTGAAAAAAGAAACAAGTTCTTTTTCCTATATACACTATGGGGATATGAGATCAAATCACATATTCAGACAAAGACACACACACACACACACACACACACACACACACACGCACACACACAGGAACCTTTTCCTGGAGAGGGTCTACCTCGTTACAAATTGTCATCTGATTGGGGATTCACCTATGATCAAGTGAAGTTGACTATGCCGTCTCACCTCTGGTCTCCTTGGGCAAACCCACCACCTCGGTCATGAACAAGTAAGGATTTAGTACCTTCTATCTCAGGAATGGCCCCTCCTCAGTGCACTCATGGCTGTTGCCCATCCAAACATCAGTAGTGGCGAAGAAAGTATGGCTCTGGGCTTGGTAGGACTCCCAATAAGTAAGCGGTCTGGGACTGTGGCTGCCCTTCTATGCCTAGCTACCTGGATTCCAAGTTGAGTGAGTTCCGTCACTAGGAAATGAGGTGAGCTTACTTCCTTGAAGAAAGGGAGATGAGGTCACTTCCTTGGCAACCACTCTCTCCTAACAGTGGTTTCCAAGGGTCAACTGAGATGGAGGACACACCCATCTGCCTGAGACTTTTTCAACAATGGATCAAGTTATACCCACGCACCAGGGTGCAGGTATCCACACAGGCCTGGTTTTGTCCTACTACCCTAAGATGAGAAGACGAAGCTTGATTCAGAAACATCCCTTCATGTGGATTATGTTTGTCGTACCAGAAGATGACCTTCTTCGGCTCAGGGCCTACACAGATGCCTTTCTTAATATTCATCAGTGAAAATTGTGACCTTGACCTTTGAACCTCACAGCAAACCTAGATCCCCTACAAGCCTGAACAACAAGATCAACCCTACGCAAGCACTTATGGGAAATTAGATTTAGGTAATGGAGTTGAAGTAAGGATGAACATGATATTTCTATTTGGGTTAGAAGGGATACGTGAGAAAGAATGTTGGTATTGAGAAACAGGAACATTTGTAAGAATGTATTGGTGAAAATGTTCCAATGAAACATAAAAATTTGTAAGGGGTGAAACATAGAAGGGCATTAGGTGGGTAATCTGGATATTTTTTATTATCCAACATTAACTTTAAATGATTTATTAAGTATCATTCAATCTATTAAGTGACACGTTTAATACTTGTTAATTAGCAAAAGATCACATGGATCCAATCAATAAATATAGGCTGACATCTGCATGTGTAATAGTGAAAATTGTATGTATAAGTCACTATCCCCAGGCAAATGCACCGTATGCAGCTTTGCCAAGTAGATTTTTGACAAAGAATGAGACTAGCAATAGTTTTGTACTTCCTTTTCAAGTAAGGTTTTTGATCAATACAGAATGTGAATATCAGCTCGTGAATATTGACAAGAATAACAAGGGGCAAATTTGTATGAAAATTAATATCGATATATATGTATTGTGTGAGGTAGGGAAAAGTATCATGTGAGTTATACCATGATGAATCTTTTTCATTTGGGATGGCTAAATACGTAGGATTCTGAAAACTAAACTACATTAGTACCCATACCATTGACATTTCACGGATGCGTTTCCATATGCTCGTATGTTCTCAGGAATTCATGTTGTGATTTAAAATGAGATTTTGGCATGAATGGAAGTTCAGGGTCAGTAACGACTTTTCTGTCACTAGTGTTTCTGGATTTAAAATATATATATATACAAATATATATAAACATACATACCTATGTATGTATGTATATCAGGTAACATGAATACTGATACCACCATAGATGTGAAAACGAATGAAACATCTATAAATGAACATTTTTGGATAGAGAGAGCTCTACTGTGTGTTCTATCAATGAATATTTAAGAGTAGGTGATACGCACATATATCTTAAGGTGAATAGGTACTGAATTGGATGTGAAAGTAACATGGTGAATTGAAATGATGCTTTAAAATGTACACAAACTCTGATCTTAAGGACACGCATGCAGTCAAATGAGGGCAGTGGCAAAAGTAGGTCTAGTATTACATACAGTGTGTCTTTAGGGTTTTGCTCCAATAAGGAGTAGAGATACTGAAAACTACTTGTAAAATCAAAGAATGTTCATGTCAAAGTGAGTAGGCAGACATGTGTGAGCTTATGTATTTTGACCTAAAACATGATGTATAGTGACTCCTGGGAATACATTCCTTGAGCTTACAGATGAAAGCATGTGTCATATGATCAATATAGACTAATTGAAATGCTAATGCACCCATGATGAATGACAGTACAGATGCCAGTAGACATCATAACTCACAGGAATGTACACACAATGATGTTAAGTTAGGTGTGGAGACAGGGTAGTATGAGGGTGTGTATTCAATATTGAATGAGGGTCGTTTGAGTATGAGGAAATGAATACGTATATCAAAAAATCTGAATGCTTCTGAGAGAGAGCGAGTGAAAAAATGCACTACGATCCACGTTAAGGCACTCTGAGGACTCAGAAGAGTGTATAATGTGACTCATGTAGTAACTATAATCTATGGACTGGAAATATATACCATACAGGAGGATGTACTAAGAGATATGAAACATGAAATTGATTCTTGGATACATATCATTCAAAGTGCCGATAAGTGTTCCTTATTATGTGCATGTGTTTATGTATACACTGCTTGAGTTTTGGAGGTCCCAATAAGGTGAAGTTTCAGTTTAGACAATTTTTGTGTGGAATCTTCTGCTAAGGGAATGGTTGATCTGCCAACATCAGAGTAAACTAAAGGATGTACTCCATTCACAGCCTGTGTGCCAATACACATGTGCATAAGCTCTGTGTTCTGTACCTGGGAACATGGTGAACCAGAGTCATTATATTAGGCTTCTTCTCCACTGGAGGATTCAGCGATCAATATTATAAAAGAAACGTGACTAGTTTCATAACACATACCATTGATAATGACACTGACAAGTCACAACATACATGAATCCTCATAGCATCTGACTGTATTTGATATTGGCTTTAGTTTTGCCAAACTCTTAAAAGAAGTCCTCAGTATTGATTAGCGTTAGGGTTACAGATTGAAGACGCCAAGCATACTTTATAGAACTTCATAAAGGGAATGGGTGAGCATATGCTACACTATCATACTTAAAAATGCCATCCTGACCAATGACATAAAATTACCAACTCCCCAAATGAGTGATTAATTGGAGAGAGAAGAAGAAGGCTATCTGCTATGGCCTATCTGAAAATGGAAATGCTCAGAGGCTCACACTCCTGGAGGTGGACGAAAAGATTCTAAATGTAGAGTAGATGGCAAACATGCCACACACCTGAAGGGTTCAGGGCTGACATGCTTCTGCACCACCTGCCATTACGCTTTGTGTACTTGAAATTGATTTTCCATTCAGGAGCATTGGCTCTTTTTGGCCTCAATCCATCACAGCTGTATGTCCATTCAAGTGAACTGGGAGATAATGTTTCTTTTGTTTCCATGGTCATGAGGCAGCAGAGCTGAATCATCTCCCTGAAGTTGCATATGAACACCTAGGGCTGTATGTCTGCCTGTGTGCGATGTGAAGCCTTTGGGTCATGTTCAAAAATTTTGGGTTAGACTTGCTCCACCAAGTACAGGCATTTGATGATTTGGTTACAAAAACTTAAAAATGTCCTCTGTCAAACAGTTCTGGTGGAAGTGATATCACATGTGGTGAATCTCGGTCTGCAGTAGGTAATGCCCATCAGACAGCAATCTCAGGGTGCTGACCCAATACAAAGAGATATTGGATTCTGAGCCTCAACTTGAAGAACTCCCCAAAACAGGATGCCTTCACCTATAAATGCCTGCTGACTTCATGATGTCAGTGACATTCTGCTGGGAAGCAGATGCCAGATGCAAGTGGCCAGGGCACAGATTGCTTGACACATATCTATACTCATCTACCCCAGGCACCATCAGCAGCAGGCACAAACTCACTTGAATCTCTTTTTCTCCTCCATTTTCATGACTTGTGCTACATGAAGTCGTTCCCTGCTTCAGTCTTGTGGAACAACACAAAATTTCCTCAGGTGCTCCAGTGGTTCCAGGACAGGGGAAGGTCAAAAATATCAGGGTATTAATAGACCTGTATTACAAGCATGAGGGGAGGTGGTGCTGTGGGTTTCTGATTGAGACAGGGGCCACTAAGTGATTGGAATCTCTTTCAGCTGTTAACACTCGACTAATGTAGGGAGGGTTTCCAGAACAATGGCCAAGAGGTCAGGTGCAGCCGGGACAATGGGTCAAAAGGAGAAGGGTGTGTGTGTGTTTCGGGATATCACATTGGCTGACAAGGCTCTCCTGAGAAAAAATACTGTGAGATCCTGGCAGACATTCCAGTGTGGGGTAAAAATCTACACTGGGCACTCGGATTTGAACAATGTTCCAAAGGACACGTCTGGTGTTTCAGTCACTGAAATCCCAGCACAATCAATGCCATACTTCTAATGGGGGAAGCTCCAGGTTTCAGTTCACTGCTGACATTCACACTAGCATCGACCAGAGATTTCTCTTCCACCACCACACCAATAATCATAATTCCTATAAGAACCCTCTCTCATGGCACAAAGGACACTTCTCTACTTCCAATAGACTCTCATCCTAAACATCTGGCAAGGAATTGTCTATACGTTGAGAAGTTCAGGAATGTGGACAATGTGAATTCCCACGAATTCTCATTTGCCTAGAGTCATGGTAGGCTCGAAACCCTTCAAGAAAATATGGGAACTTAAAATGCCCTAGAGTTCATGCTGCTCTTCTGCCCCATTCAGGGACCGATGTCCACAATGGTAAGGTTTTCACGTGTCTCTGAGCCAAGAAAAGACACAACCACCTATTTGGTTGCTACTTAAGGTCCAGCACAGTCTCATACTACCGAAAGAATCTCTATTCTCACTTCTTGAATATCAAGAGCCTCAGCAGATGTAATGGAGAGACACAATGGGGAGTAGGGAGTAATGACACTTTCAAATGTGGATGGACCCGAACACCTTTGTGTATTTTAATGTAGTATTGACTATCTGAGCCAATGTCTCAGACGTGGGGGCCAAAACGTTCCCACTGAGCGAGAGAGACACACCCCTTCATTTCCATTTCAAAAAAGCTTCTTCAGAGTCTTCACCAAAGAGAGGCCTGGGGCAAAATATTTCTCATATTCAAGGTTATAGGGCAATGGGAAAGAACAATTCCCTGGTCAGAGAGTTCCACAGGACCAAAACTGGGTCAATTAGTCCTACTGCTCATCCTTCTAGGATTTCCATCTCAACAGGCAGGGATCTCCTTGGCAAACTTGACCTTTCCAATGGGTTTCACATTCACAGTGACCTTCAGCATTCCCTGAAAAAACCTATCAACGACCATTTTAGAGAGCTTGGAGGTGGCACACATCTTTTTACACAAAACCAAAAGCCCATCCTCGGCAGTGCCAAATTTCAAGGGCAACACAGGCACTTACAAGCAAGGCTTGTGTTCCCATTTCCAAGTTAGTCAGTGCTTTAAAAATAGCCAGGATGTGTTCTAAACTGTTTTCACTAACAAGAACCATCCCGGAATGCATTTTTTTTTCCTCCTTGTATCTAGAGTTGTAGATGAACAGGGATAAAATCTACATACAAACAGTAAGTAGCCTTCAAGAAAACAACTCACTACTCTTCAGTCGTTGAAAAAGAAACAAGTTCTTTTTCCTATATACACTATGGGGATATGAGATCAAATCACATATTCAGACAAAGTCACACACACACACACACACACACACACACACACGCACACACACAGGAACCTTTTCCTGGAGAGGGTCTACCTCGTTACAAATTGTCATCTGATTGGGGATTCACCTATGATCAAGTGAAGTTGACTATGCCGTCTCACCTCTGGTCTCCTTGGGCAAAACCCACCACCTCGGTCATGAACAAGTAAGGATTTAGTACCTTCTATCTCAGGAATGGCCCCTCCTCAGTGCACTCATGGCTGTTGCCCATCCAAACATCAGTAGTGGCGAAGAAAGTATGGCTCTGGGCTTGGTAGGACTCCCAATAAGTAAGCGGTCTGGGACTGTGGCTGCCCTTCTATGCCTAGCTACCTGGATTCCAAGTTGAGTGAGTTCCGTCACTAAGGAAATGAGGTGAGCTTACTTCCTTGAAGAAAGGGAGATGAGGTCACTTCCTTGGCAACCACTCTCTCCTAACAGTGGTTTCCAAGGGTCAACTGAGATGGAGGACACACCCATCTGCCTGAGACTTTTTCAACAATGGATCAAGTTATACCCACGCACCAGGGTGCAGGTATCCACACAGGCCTGGTTTTGTCCTACTACCCTAAGATGAGAAGACGAAGCTTGATTCAGAAACATCCCTTCATGTGGATTATGTTTGTCGTACCAGAAGATGACCTTCTTCGGCTCAGGGCCTACACAGATGCCTTTCTTAATATTCATCAGTGAAAATTGTGACCTTGACCTTTGAACCTCACAGCAAACCTAGATCCCCTACAAGCCTGAACAACAAGATCAACCCTACGCAAGCACTTATGGGAAATTAGATTTAGGTAATGGAGTTGAAGTAAGGATGAACATGATATTTCTATTTGGGTTAGAAGGGATACGTGAGAAAGAATGTTGGTATTGAGAAACAGGAACATTTGTAAGAATGTATTGGTGAAAATGTTCCAATGAAACATAAAAATTTGTTAAGGGGTGAAACATAGAAGGGCATTAGGTGGGTAATCTGGATATTTTTTATTATCCAACATTAACTTTAAATGATTTATTAAGTATCATTCAATCTATTAAGTGACACGTTTAATACTTGTTAATTAGCAAAAGATCACATGGATCCAATCAATAAATATAGGCTGACATCTGCATGTGTAATAGTGAAAATTGTATGTATAAGTCACTATCCCCAGGCAAATGCACCGTATGCAGCTTTGCCAAAGTAGATTTTTGACAAAGAATGAGACTAGCAATAGTTTTGTACTTCCTTTTCAAGTAAGGTTTTTGATCAATACAGAATGTGAATATCAGCTCGTGAATATTGACAAGAATAACAAGGGGCAAATTTGTATGAAAATTAATATCGATATATATGTATTGTGTGAGGTAGGGAAAAGTATCATGTGAGTTATACCATGATGAATCTTTTTCATTTGGGATGGCTAAATACGTAGGATTCTGAAAACTAAAACTACATTAGTACCCATTACCATTGACATTTCACGGATGCGTTTCCATATGCTCGTATGTTCTCAGGAATTCATGTTGTGATTTAAAATGAGATTTTGGCATGAATGGAAGTTCAGGGTCAGTAACGACTTTTCTGTCACTAGTGTTTCTGGATTTAAATATATATATATACAAATATATATAAACATACATACCTATGTATGTATGTATATCAGGTAACATGAATACTGATACCACCATAGATGTGAAAACGAATGAAACATCTATAAATGAACATTTTTGGATAGAGAGAGCTCTACTGTGTGTTCTATCAATGAATATTTAAGAGTAGGTGATACGCACATATATCTTAAGGTGAATAGGTACTGAATTGGATGTGAAAGTAACATGGTGAATTGAAATGATGCTTTTAAAATGTACACAAACTCTGATCTTAAGGACACGCATGCAGTCAAATGAGGGCAGTGGCAAAAGTAGGTCTAGTATTACATACAGTGTGTCTTTAGGGTTTTGCTCCAATAAGGAGTAGAGATACTGAAAACTACTTGTAAATCAAAGAATGTTCATGTCAAAGTGAGTAGGCAGACATGTGTGAGCTTATGTATTTTGACCTAAAACATGATGTATAGTGACTCCTGGGAATACATTCTTGAGCTTACAGATGAAAGCATGTGTCATATGATCAATATAGACTAATTGAAATGCTAATGCACCCATGATGAATGACAGTACAGATGCCAGTAGACATCATAACTCACAGGATATGTACACGCAATGATGTTAAGTTAGGTGTGGAGACAGGGGTAGTATGAGGGTGTGTATTCAATATTGAATGAGGGTCGTTTGAGTATGAGGAAATGAATATGTATATCAAAAAATCTGAATGCTTCTGAGAGAGAGCGAGTGAAAAAAATGCACTACGATCCACGTTAAGGCACTCTGAGGACTCAGAAGAGTGTATAATGTGACTCATGTAGTAACTATAATCTATGGACTGGAAATATATACCATACAGGAGGATGTACTAAGAGATATGAAACATGCAATTGATTCTTGGATACATATCATTCAAAGTGCCGATAGGTGTTCCTTTTATGTGCATGTGTTTATGTATACACTGCTTGAGTTTTGGGAGGTCCCAATAAGGTGAAGTTTCAGTTTAGACAATTTTTGTGTGGAATCTTCTGCTGAGGGAATGGTTGATCTGCCAACATCAGAGTACACTTAAGGATGTACTCCATTCACAGCCTGTGTGCCAATACACATGTGCATAAGCTCTGTGTTCTGTACCTGGGAACATGGTGAACCAGAGTCATTATATTAGGCTTCTTCTCCACTGGAGGATTCAGCGATCAATATTATAAAAGAAACGTGACTAGTTTCATAACACCATACCATTGATAATGACACTGACAAGTCACAACATACATGAATCCTCATAGCAATCTGACTGTATTTGATATTGGCTTTAGTTTTGCCAAACTCTTAGAAGAAGTCCTCAGTATTGATTAGCGTTAGGGTTACAGATTGAAGACGTCAAGCATACTTTATAGAACTTCATAAAGGGAATGGGTGAGCATATGCTACACTATCATACTTAAAAATGCCATTCCGACCAATGACATAAAATTACCAACTCCCCAAATGAGTGATAATTGCAGAGAGAAGAAGAAGGATATCTGCTTAGTGCATACCTGAAAATGGAAATGCTCAGAGGCTCACACTCCTGGAGGTGGCACCGAGAAGATTCTAAATGTAAGCTAGAGGGCAAATCTTCCACACATGGGAAGGGTTAAGCGGCTTAAATGCTTCTGTACAACCTGCATTAGGCTTTGTGTACTTGAAATTGATTTTACATTCAGGAGCTTTATTTCTTTTTGGCGTAAATCCATCACTTGTGTATTTCCATCTATGTGAACCGGAGGACATTGTTTCTTATTTTCCATGTTCAGGAGATAGCAGAGCTGAATCATCTTCCTGAAGGTGAATGTGACCACCGAGCGCTGAAAGTCTGCCTGTTTGCAATGTAAAGCCTTTGTTCACGGTCAAGAATTTTGGACTGGACTTTTCCACCCATTACAGGATTTTTTTATGTTTCCAAAACTTATGAATGTTTTCTTGCAGCCAGTGATGGTGGCACTAATAACACGTAGGGTTAATCTTGGTCTGTTGTATGTAACAACCATCTTTCTGCGATCTCAGTGAGCTCGCCCAATACACAGGAGAGAATCGCATTCTGAGCATCACCCCGAACAACTCCCCAAAACAGGATGCCTTCAACTATAAATGCCTGCTGACTTCATGATGTCAGTGACATTCTGCTGGGAAGCAAATGCCAGATGCAAGTGGCCAGGGCACAGATTTCTTGACACATATCTATACTCATCTACCCCAGGCACCATCATCAGCAGGCACAAACTCACTTGTATCTCATTTCTCCTGTATTTTCATGACTTGTGCTCAATGAAGTCCTTCTCTGCTTTAGTCTTGATGAGCAAACACAAATTCCCTCAGTCGCTCCAGCTGTTCCTGGACAGGGTAGGTCAAAAATTTCACGGTATTATTAATTATAGCTCTATTTCAAGCATGAGGGTGGTGGTGTTGTGGGTTTCTGATTGAGACAGGGGCCAATAAGTTGTGAGGAATCTTTTTTCAGCTGTAACACTGGACTAATGTAGGGAGGTCTTCCCAAAAAGGGCCAAGAGGTTACGTGAAGTGGGACAATGGGTCAATATAAAGAAGGTACGTGTGTGTTCCGGGATCTCACAATTGGCTGACAAGTGTCTACTGAGAAAAATGCT
>JAKELJ010000457.1:0-27133 GCA_025594165.1 Tamias sibiricus
ATTTTTCTTTTTGCAGGGAAGAGGATACTTAATCTGGGATGCTATCCACTCATTGAGCATCATCCCCTGCCTTATGTTTTTAGTTTTTTACTTTGAGACAAGAGTCTTCCCTAAATTGCTCAGGCACGTGAAGTCTCTGACTCGCCCTCTCTAGTACCTGGGATAAAGGTTTGCGCCACTTCTTGCCCAGCTTGACAACATTTCTTTATGAAATATCTTATGCCTAAAATGGAGAACTGTAGACAAATACTGCTAGGAGATATATTTTCCTTGGCTGTCTCCAGAAAACCTAGAGACTATTGTTAACCACTTTCATCCTAACAAACAAGGCAAAATAAATGTATTCACAAACATAACTGTTTGATCACGCTTTCTGATTGGCATGTGTGGTAGCTAGCACACAGAAAACAAATAATATGCAAGGATGAGAAAAGATCATTTTTGAAAATTGGTGCTGAGGAAAGAGAAATGTGTGATGTGTGTGAGCAAATTGTGTGAGAAAGCTTGGGCATAATCTGTATCTTTATTTCTGTAAATTACTCTTTTCACAGAGGGTCTGACACCATTGCAATAAACTCTTACAATGAAATAGAATTTACATGATATGAAAGAGAATATGACTCCAAAGATTGGCTTCCTAGATGAGAGTTAAAACCAAATGTGGATTGAAAGTCGAGCAGGAAAAAGGAAAAGAATCTGAGCATGAGTGGAAGGAAAATTCTGGTGCTGCAGAAAGCCATGCGAGGGTTTTCTGGAAAAAACTTGATTTCGGTTAAGGTAGGACAAAGCAGGAATTTTCAGTGGAGAATAATGCATATGAGAAAAGAAAGCGGATGCCTTCCTTCATCAATTTGAGACACATGAGGTAGGGGCCTGCAAGGCTTGATGGTATGGTGGCTGCGGTTTTCAAAAACAGTTGATTCCCAGCAATCCTCTGGTCTTTCCATGCTGAATAAATCGCAGCTAATGGATGGAAGGTTTAGATTTTCTAGAAGAGGAGAGCAAATGGAACTTTTTTTGCCTTCTTAAATTAGTACAGGAAAAATAATCATTAAGCGTGACTCAGTGGTGCACAAAGGTTTAATCCCAGTGACTTGGGAGGCGGAGGCAGTGAGAATCCCAACTTCAAAGTTAGCCTCAGCTATTTCGCCAGATTCTGTCTCAAAATAAACTTAAAAGGGTGAGGATGTAGCTCACTGGCTAGACAACCCCTGTGTTCAATCCCAGTACCCATAAGAATAATATAAACCAGCCAGGCACCATGCTTACGCTGTATTCAGCATCTTGGGTGACTGAGGCAGGAAGGATCATGAGTTCAAAAGCCAGGCCTCAGCAATGGCGAGGCATCTCAGCAACTCAGTGAGACCCTGTATCTTAAAAATACAAAAAAGGGCTGGGGGAAGTGACTCAGTGCCAGGTGCCCGCTGAGTTCAATCCCCTGGGTACAAAAAGAACCATGAAAAAAAAATATCCTCCTTATTTGTTTAAACATATTTTTATCTACCTCAAATTTTGTCAATTTGTTAATTAACAACAAGTTAATTTGTTCATTTAATTTTTTTTCCCTCTCCTTCTATTCTAACCTTTTCCAATTATTGGACTGACCACTCTGATGATTGTTGGCCTCTGGGTAAGGAAAACTGAAAAGATGAGCCCAGAAAAGATGTTTTTCTGGCTTTGGTTTCTGAAGTTCTTAATTCCTTGGGAAACAGAAGATTCCAGACGTTCAAGTATTTTAGATGCAGAATGTTTTTCTTCCTCGCTTCCTCATTCTAACAAAACATATCATACAAAAACCAATTCCAAAAGATCCTTCAGTTTATATTATATGAAGAAGAAGAAGAAGGAGGAGGAGAGAGCAGCGAGTGGTAGAAGATGGTGGGGAGATGATTATCGAAAGTAGGAAAGTCAGACTCGAAAGAAAAAAGAGAAATATCACATAATCTACGCCACTCTGAAGCAGGGCACTATGGGACATAGAGCTGTAATCCTGGCTAACTGGGAGACTGAGGTAGAAGGGTCTCAAATTCAAATCCAGCTGATGGAACAATTTAGGAAGACCTGTCTCAAAATAGTACTGAAACAGGAGCTGGGACGATGTAGTCAGTAGTAGAACTGCCCGAGAAGGATATAAAGCCGCTTGGATTCAGTTTCCTAGCACCACTAAACAACAAACAACAAACAACAAAAAAAAAAAAAAAAAGAAAAATAAAATAGAAAAAAAAAAAGAAAGAAAGAAGAAAGCAAGCACTGAGCAGAAATAAGGAATGAAAGCAGCAAAGACCCATAGTAAGAAGGTATTGTTAGGAGGCCCAAGCAAGCTGAGCTCAGCCAATACTTAGCCTTTCCCTTAGCAAGCATAATATATGCAGCCTAACCCCAGTGGTGCGGAACCTGAACTTCCCCTCCAGTACACCTGAAGAGGTGCCTCTTTAGCAGCAGGTAGCATCATGCCTGAGGAACAAAAAATAACTCCTACCAGTGCCCATGGGATGATTAATGGACACCCTAAAATGGTACTCGGACTAGCAGGCGCAGCGGTGCACGCCTGTAAATCCCAGCATTTGGGAGGCTGAGGCTAGGAGGATCATGCGAGTTCAAAGGCAGCCTCAGCAATGGTGAGGGCTACCTTAGCAACTCAGTGAGACCCTGTCTTCTAAATAAAAACCAAAAAGGGCTGGGATGTGACCCAGTGGTCAAGTACCTCTAAGTTCAATCCCTGGGTGGGGCGGGATTAACCCAAAAAAAAAAAAAAAAAAAGATACTGGACAATTAGAGTGTGAAGGTTTATTTGGGAAGACCATTCCTGCTCTTGGATCCTGGTGAAACTCTACTCCTATGTTTTTAAATCCTTCTACTCATCTTCAAGAAAGCAGTATGTATCTAAATGTATTAACTTAAGGATTCTGCAGCAGTTCAATTTAAAAAAAAATTTGTATCAAGTTAAGAAAATAGAGTAAAAGTAAAAATAAATACCATACTGATTGAAATGTAACAATGTTAAATTTTTTCATCTTTATGTTCTTGTCATTTCTGAAAACCCAAGTTTGGGACACCAAGTAATCATTTTAAATGCAATGTTGAAATTGGAGTAAATTAGTTTCTATGTAGCAAATCAAAATGTTTTTCCAATTATGCCAATTAATTCTATGTATACTGAAAAATTATAAATAAAGAAAAACTAAAGACAAATATCATATTGCCACCCCCCAGAAATAATAACTTTTAAATTTTTGCATAAGATCATGCATATACTGAAGCCAAATTAGCCAGGCAGTAGGCATAATAGTAAAATTATTTGAGTCAGTCAGATCAAGAGACCAATTTTGAGTGAGTCAGGGAAGTTGGAGACTGTCCCCTAGGGGACTGAAATGTTAATTCCTTCAGAGCTTCTTCCCTCGCCCTTAGAAGTAACCTGCCCCGGCTTCCTACCTGGTTACCAAGGTAACCAGCTCCCAGGAATTGCCCCTCCCTACAGGGAGCTATAAAGGTTGTTAATGTGCTTCTGGGCTGCACCATCCTGTCCTCCCCCCTTCAGCCCATCTGCTTCTTACCTTTTGTCCAGCCTACCTAAAGGCATGGTCCATAGCATTCCCTGGGCCTGGTCCCACATATGCCAGAAGAGAGAGATAAGGGCAAAAGGCAAAAAAAAAAAAAAAAGAAGCCTAGGACTTATAAAAAAAGGGCTGGAGTTGTTGCTCAGAGGTAGAGCGCTGGCCTAGCATGTGTGTGGCCTGGGGTTCAATCCTCAGCAACCATGTAAAATAAACCATGTGTAAACTAAAGCAAATAAATAAATATTTTAAAAAATTTAGATGCTTTAAAACAAAAAAAAGCAGACCTGCCTCCCTAATGGGAAACAGTTACCAGCAGTGGCCCCTTGTCCCTCATGGAGACAGTCTGCGTTACCTCTTTTAAATAAACCTGCTTATCTGCTTGTTTCAGCGTGCTTATCTAATGTTCAAACTTCAACACTTGGGCGGAGAACGAAGCTGTCCAGCAACAGTGGCCACCATCACTAGGGACAATTGCGCGGCCCTGGGTTTCCATCCTCAGCACCATGTAAAAATAAATAATAAATAAAGGTATTGCGTCCAACTACAATAAAAAATAAATATAATTTTTTAAAAATTTTGATATAGGGCTGGGATTGTGGCTCAGCGGTGGAGTGCTCGCCTGGCACGTGGGGCAACTGGGGTTCGCATCCTCAGCACCACATGACAAATAAACGATTGTGTTCCAACTAAAAGCAAAATAAATAAAAATTTAAAAAAAAAAATTCTTGAAATATAATTTCTATTTTTTTTTTTATATGTTACTTATTTGCTTAGCTTGTATACAATGTGGTTTTAGTTTTACGTCGGTGCTGAGGAATCAAACCCGGACCGCACACGTGCTAGGCGATGCGTCTACCTCTTAAACCACAATCCAGCCCTTGAAATATAATTTCAATTTTATCAGACTCTCCAGGTTAAAAGCAATGGGCTAGAGGTGTTGGATTCTAGGCAGAGGCTGCACCTCCCAGGCAGAAGGCCACAACTCCCAGGTGCCTTGTGAAACACTACAGCTCCAGGCTCCTCAATATGATACTGAGTACCCAAAGATAATAATAAATTTAATGAATCTGATATTAATTAGTGTTTGTGTGGAAATAGTGCTTAACGCTATAAGTGTCAGAATATGTCTGCCTTGTCACACTGTGACATGCACAGTGAGTTGACCATCGGCAACGCCTGAATAGAGACCACGCGATGTTGTAACCTGATAACAGCGTGCATGACTGATATGTCACATGAGTGACGTTAGGGCCCTAGCTAGAAATAGTAATAAACCGGAGCCCCAGCTCACTCAAGCGAAGCGGCACCTTCAAGAACGACGGACTCCGTCACGTTCCCGATCGGGTGACTGCTGATGGTGCCGGGCTGCTTGCTGAGTTCCCGGACAGACATCATCTGATCCAGCGAGGGCTAGAAAGACGTTCCTTGGTGAGCCCCTGGGACTCGGGGAGATAGCGGGCTAAGTTAGGACTGTTGAATCTAGCTTTGAATTTGGTTGTGAATAAACCTTGCATTGCAAAGGGACATATCTGCCTTGTCTACTTAACTGTGCTCGGGACACACAGCGGTGACCAAAAAACTGACCAGCACGTCCCTTGTCCACTACACATACCTCCCCAATGACCTCTGTGGCCTATAGGACAAGGACTCACTCCAAGGGGGTTTTATTGGGGGGACCGCTACTCTATTTAAGCCAGCCCAGACTGAACTTGCCCTGTCCTGCCGCCTTTTGTTCTGCTCTCGTTCCTTGGGCCTGTCCCTATTCCCCTCCATCCTACCTACCCCCCCTTCCTTCCCTTCCTTTCCTTACCTTGCCCATGTGTCACCCCAATAAACCTTTTATTTCACTAACAGGTTTTCCAGCTATTTAAACTATGTTTCATCAGTTTTCTAACATTTGGTGCCGAACCCGGGAAAGGAGAAGCGATCTTACAACAAAGAAACAAAATTTTCCGAGGAACACCATTTCACCCATCTCCCGCCCCTCGCCCAGGAGCAGCATGTAAACAAGTTTCCTGTAACAGCTTTTCATCAGGCGGTAAGCCTACTTGGTTCTGGGCTTTGAACCAGCCCGCGCGCTTCTCCATTTTACACGGCTCCCCCCCCACGGTCTTTTGCGCCTCTCGCTCGCCCTCCAGTCCACTCTGACCCCCCGCGAGTTCGCGCGGCTTCTCTGGCCGCTCCACCCCTCGGTTCGCTCCCAGCATGTCCCACTCCGCTGCGCGTCTGTCCCGGTTCTACTCCCAGTCTTCGAGTTGCACCACGGTGACTAGGCCCGCGCCCTCCCCATCCCCTCGCTGCGGCTTGCTGCCGCGTGCCGCTTCCACCAACAATTCCCTTATTTCGTCCCCAATGACTCCGGCAGCGGCGCTGGGAGGGAATTTCTCCGGCCCCAACCGTTCCCGTACTGTCCCTCCCAGACCCGCCGGATACTCTTGTCCCCGCCGCGTTCAGTCCTCCCTGACCGTTGGAAAAAAGCAGGCAATTCCTTAACTCTGTGCGCTTCCCCCTCCCACGCCAGCGGTACATCCTGGACCGCGCTCTCCCCAGGCCCGCTTTGCACTAGAGCCACAGCGCACCCCTTGCGCGCTTCTTATGCTCTCTTAATAGGTCCAAGCTCGGGACTGGCGCTGTCCCGCTCGCTCCCGGCTGGCACTGCTACCCTCGATAGCCGAGCGCTTCTATCGCGCACGGGCCAAACCCCACCCCCCACCCCACTGCGTCCTCCGCCCCCGTCACAAAGGCGCCGGGAGTCGTGCGCCGCGGCCCGCGGCGACCCCGGCCGCCTCGCGGGGCGCCCCGACCAAATGGCTGCGCGCCCGCCAGCCCACGCCGCCGAGCCCTGGGCCGCCCGCACACGGCGACCCCGCGCGCCCCGGGCGCCCCAAGCTAGGCTCCCGAGCCGTCGGCAGCGACGTCTGTGCATGGCTCACGTGCAAGCCCCCCACCGCTCGCTCCTCCCCTTCCTCGGGATCCGCCATGTTCTTCCGCCCAAAATCTGTCTCCAACTTCCGCTCCACGGTCCGCCCTTCTTTGCATCCGCCTTCATCTATATCCCAACCCGTGATTCCTCCCGACTGCCTTCCAGGCCCGTTGTGCCCTGCCAAAAACTGAGCAGCAGCAAGGTGGAACCGCGAAACTGTACCCACCACCCCAGCCTCCCAGAGCCGCTGCCTCGGTTCTCCTAAATCCTCCGATAAACCAGACCACCGCACTCCGTTCCATAGCCGAGCACAGCTGGCCTCATCCTTCACATTTCTCCCTCTGTCCTCTGCTCTCTCTCTCTTTCTCATTCACGTTAAGACACAGTCCCTCAGTTCCCATTCAGAATGGGAAAATTAAATCAATTCCCGCTTTTTTCATTCCCCTGCCAACTCATCTTTCGCTCTTTAGCTCCTCGCTTCCCCCCTTCAAATGTGCGCTATAAATAAAGGGTACCTTCAAAACTTCAAACTTAATTCGCAAGTTTTTTCAAGAAACGTCTAATTAATTTACAAGGTTATTAAAATGCTAACTGTTAAATGTACTTTTAAAAGGTATGAATTCTACATACTTAAACACTGTGTTCTCAAGGGAATTAGTTTAAAGATTGATATTGTTGTAGAGGGCTCAAAGGGTTTTTATTCCAACTAAAAATACCATAAAATACAAAATGGTTTTATTAAGATTAAAATAATTTGTCTAAATTCAAATCATTATAAAGATTGTTTCAAAGAATGAAGAGAAAGGAGGGTTAAACCGTGAAAGAACTAAATTAGAAAGTTATAGTGTGGAAAACATACTCAATAGAGGAAAAAGAAATGTTTCAAATAAGAACTGTCTTATAGTGAAGTAATAGAGGGTTATAAAAATGTTTCAAGATAAGGAGGGTTTATGTAAGTGATGTAAAGGCCCTGTTTAAGTTGGTTTAAATAAGTGTCTGAAACAATCAGCAAAAAACTATGTTTCCCAAATATCTTACTTCCGTTCTAATTGGAATATTTTGTCAGCTAAATGCTCTTCAGCCTTTCTTTAACGAAATCAACTTCAAATTAAACACCTGACCTTCAAAAAACCATCAAGGACAGATAGGTACCACAGACCCCGGCTACTGTAAGGTTTATAAACATTATAAAGCTAAAGCCCAATGTTCTCAATTTAAGATTAGCTTATGGGTATGGCTAACGAATCAAAACTTTCAAATTAATCAATCAAGGGCAAGAAGACCCCAGTTATTTGCGTCCTTGTCCCACGAGTCTGCTGTGAGGGAAGAGAAAACATCTCCACAGAGCTTTACATCTCTGGGTCACATGATCTCTCGATATAATAAGAGGGATAACATGAGGCCAATAGAGGAAAAGCCAAATCAGTGCTTCTTGGCTAAAAGGGACTGGGTCCATAAAAAAGGGAAAAAACATCCCCTAATGCTTCTGAAAAGAAGAAGAAGACACCCAAGTCAAGCAAGACTGGACCCATCCTTACCGAAGGCACCGAGCGCAAAAGCCTGCTCTCAAGTATCCCCAAGATTCCATCAGAAACAGCTGATCTTACCGATGGTCAAAAACAGAAGTTCAGTTTGACAAATTTCATCTAGACATCTAGGAAACAGTTAAAAACAGATGCACAACCATTTCTGAACATTTTAGAAAGCAAAGGTGATAACATCAGCCCTAAAGTGATAAGTGTGTGTTACATTCCCGATTAACCTCGTATACATGCTAAGCTTTAAAATATCATCTTCATGATATACATTGACGTTTCAGCATGCTGCAACATTATGCGGTACTCATGTTTTTTGTTCCTCCAATAGAAAGCTTCCGTCCATGATGACTTTTACAACCTTCCCCAGGCTTCAATTGACCTAACTACTACAAAAGGAACTCCAAAATTACTACCCATCACTTCGCCCCGTTCGCCTGAAGAAAGCCAGACTCGGTCATCGACATTCCCTTACAGTAGTAAGGTGTCCGAAGGTTAGAGGGAAGTAAAGCCAAAATCTCTTAGACAGTCAACATATGTAGATAAATCGAGTAGGTCGAAAGCCAATTTGAGTGAGGCCAATTGTTGGGAAGTGGGAAACTGTCCCCTGAGTGATTGAAATGCTGATTCCTCTCAGAGCCCTCATCCACCTCAAAAACCTGCCCCAACATGTTGCCAAGGTAATCCATCTCAGGAAGTTGCCCTCCCTCAGGAGGCTATCTCAGATCTTCTGCAGAAAGAAACGTTTTCTCATATCCACCCATTCCCTTATATATCACCTTCTCTGCAGTCCCTCCTTTTCATTTAGCTCGTGAGTTACTCTTACACTCTTTTAAACCTTTCTTTCCTCTCGTGGTATCGTCGTTCTCCCGTCTATCTTTCTAACTGCTTGACCCACCGTTCGTTGATGAGCCCCTGTTTCGGGATTGGCCGCTGCTTACTACTTTCTACAAAAAATCTAAAAAGCTAAAATTTGGTGCTCAATGTCACTATTGCTTTCTACTCACCATTTAAAGACTAATGTATATGAGCCTTCAAAACTCTCATGCCCTTTTGCGCTCAGCTCCTCAACTCATTCCAGATCTGCTTCTCTTTACACAGTTTTCCTTCTCCCAGTCTCCTCAGAGCCCCCTGACATGTTGTATAGGAGATGCTTCAGGCTTAAACTCCCTGCAAGCTCTCTTCTGGCCCAAATACTAGCGATCTCCATTGTCCTTCACAACAAGTGGAGACTCTCCCATAGTTCAGGGAAACATGAAGGGTGAGATGTACAATCTGTCTTCTCTTCTCTTCTGGCTTCAGTCCAATCTACTACCAGGCCCCCACTTTCCTGCCATACATCAATCCTCTCCTATTCCATTCACTTTTCCATCCCATTCAGGCATAAACCTTCGGGAATCGCCTGATTCAGCCTGGGCCGCTCATCTTTTCGACCGCAATATCATTAAATTTGGTGTCATTCTGGCACATTTGCCTCTCAGCTGGGAGACGGATACAGAGGTTCCTTTCCGGCCTGTGGCCTACTCGGACTTGAGTCTTTCTCTTTCCTGTCGGGGACAGGACACAGACAACCCTTGCGCAAGGTGGTTCATAGTCCTCCGATATCATTGAGCGGCTCATGATATCACGGTCTGCCATGGGATCCGGTGCACGACGAGTCACAGACCTGGTTCTCCTCTAATACTTACTTTGATAAGGACGCTTTTCAAAATATTTGTTATTAGTCGTTGGAACTTCTTAATCCATCTCACCCCTCTAAAATTTGTTTTCCAATTTTACTAACGGTCAAAAGTATGAGGCAAAAATTCTTTTATATCAAGCTTTCTTCTCTCTCTGATCAAACCCGATTCAGTTGTGTCGTTGCATTAGTTTACCAGAATATTATCTAACTTCCTTACATTCCCCTCGGCATTTTTCCATCCCGTATCACCCATGTCTTCAGGAAAGGTAGAGAGTAATAGAACTCTTATTCCCTCGCCCTCTTTAGGCTCAGCGAGTCTCCCAAAAAGCCCCCTCCTTTCTATCCCCTTTTGAGGTTATGTTTGGGTGACCAGCCCTTCCCACCCGGGAGTTTCCCCAAACTCAGGGACCCTTACCAAAAGTCTCTCTTCTCTCCCTTGTCCTTCATCAGACAATCAGATATTGAAAAGTGCCAAAAAAGATTTCATTCTGCCTGACCCCAGGTGATCTCACTGCTTCATTCCATTAAAACCCAGTTTCTTGGGGTATATTTCTCCCTCCCCACGGACACAGGAAACAATCTCCCTTTGTACCAAAGTAGACAGAGTCCTTTCCACGGTTGTGCTGTGCACACCACAGCTGCCTAAACTTCGTAAAACCTCAGAAAATTGACTTTCTTAGATTCATATTTCAGATGAAACAGCTGTTCAAACCAAGCTGAAGATCCACAAAAAGACAACTACTTCATTTTTACTTGCTCTCCCCATTCCCACCGGTCCCTAAAATTCGTTTCTCTTGTGTTCTGATTCTGACTCAAAATAATCTTTTCTGTTTTTCTCGGTTTGAACCTTTAACCAGTTTATCCCAGGGATCTATCAACTGTTAAAAAAACCAACGAGGTGACTTTCCAACAGAGACCCCTGCTGAGTCCTGCACTTACCGCAGCCACCAGACGCTCATTATGATGTGCTTCGCACTCTCCATTGGCCTCTTCACGTAAGTCCACTGGTGGAAACACAGGCCTATGGAAAATAAATCCCATTCACCTTCTTTCCCTTTGTTGCTTCCATAATAGTGTTGTACCTACAAACTCGAGACCCCACAATTTCTTACATGTCCTTCCGTCTGACTTCTCACTCAGTGACTTTCTTCAGAAGCTGGTTGGACACCCCTCACCGTTTCCTATGGCTTCAAAGGAACTTCATCCATTCCCAATAACTGGACAAAATTCATCTTTTCCACGGCACCTCCTTGGGAATTTTTTCACCCTTCCTGCTGGACCTGCCTGCCCACTTCTCCCCCCCCCAAAACTATACCCACGTATGCCCCATTTCAGCTCGAAGCAGCCAGATCAAAAACACGACGCCCACTTCTAGAATCAAAAAGGGGGGAATGTTGGATTTAGGGCAGAGGCATGCACCTCCAGGGCTGAAGGCCACACCTCCCCGGTGCCTTGTGAAAAAACTACATCTCCAGGATCCTCAGCGGATCGACCACAATCCTGACCAAAGCAAGTCCCTTGGTCCACTACACTACCTCCCCCAGTCTTGCTGTGCCTATAGGAAAGGACTCACTCATAGGGTTTTATTGCCACATACTCTATTTAAGCCAGCCCAGACTGAACTCTGCCCTGTTCCTGCTGCCTTTGTGTTCTGCCTCTCCTTTCTTGCCTGTCCTTATTTCCCCTACATCCCGTCCCTACCACCCCTTCCCTTCCCTTCCTTTCCTACCCTTGTCCCAGTGTGGACACACCAATAAACCCTTTTATTGCACTTAACACGGTTTTTGTTCCCAGCTAAGTTAACTATGTTTCAGCAATTTTCTAACAAGAGGGCTGTTGCTATGGCTCAGTGGTAGAGTGCTTGTCTCACATTATTGTGAGGGGCCTGGGTTTTGATCCTCAGCATCACATAAATGAAAAAAAATAAAGGTTATTGTGTCAACCTACAACTAAAAAAATTTTAAAGAAGCACAGGTGGCGAGGTTATGTAGGTCAGTGGTAGATTCACTTCCCTAGCATGTATGAGCAAATGGGTTCTATCTTCAGCACACATAAATAAACAAAACAACAATATAAAGGGTACTCTTGTCCATCTACAACTAAAAAATAACAAAAAGCCATGGGGCTGCGGCTTATGTGACAAAAAGGAAGGTTTTAAAAAGGCATCATAAGGTTAAAAAGTTGGGTGATTTTTTTTTTTTTTTTTTTTTTTTTTGGAAGGGGATACAGGATTGAACTAGGGGTGCTTAACCATTGAGCCACATCCCATCCCTTTTTAAATTTTTATGTTTTTTATTTTTTTTATTTTTAGGGGGAAAACAATTTTATTGGGTATTTTAGAAAACACATTGGACTCAAGGGGTTTTTTTATGCCTAAGCATTAGGGCTGCGTAAACCAGCTCAGGGGAGGCCACATCCAACTGACTGGAGCAGAATGGAGTTCCTGGAGCCTGGGACCATGACAAACTTGGAATGGGTCATTTTCCAAAAAAAAAAAAATAGGGGTTTTGCAGCAGCTGTCTGTAATAGAAGATGCATCATTTACCTGAGCAGCAAAGGTCCTTTATTCAGCTCTGTGGTAAACTTGGACTTTCTAGGAAAAAAAAACAATTAGACCTTTTAAAGTTACTTTTTAAGAAATTTTTCTTTTGAACTGATCTGAGTAAGAACAATCGGAAATGTGGTGAAAGCATGGGAAGATGAGAACTAGCCTTTAAGGTCTGTTGAGGCCATCCGTGCATTGTTTTGGCGCTCATCTGTAATACCAGCTTGGGAGGCTGAGGCAGAAGCTATAGAAATTTCCAAGTCAGCCTCAGCAGTTTAGGAAAAATGGGGTCTCCAAATAAAAGACTTTCCAGGTCTTGAGTTTGTCACCAGGGTAAAATTTTAAAGTTTTGATAAAGTTCTCACTAGGTTGTGAGGCTGCTTTGAACTTGAGAATCCTTCTGGACTCAGCATCCGCGAGGATTACAAGCATCCCCCACTGCTTTTATTGGGTTTTCCTTTCTAGAAACTCACAATTTTTAGTCTTACATGAGCGATGGTCTCATTAGACATTTTACATCATTTTTATTGATTTATTTGGACTTTATCACTTATATCAGTCACCGAATCAATGGTGCTTGAGTAACAAATCACTCCAAACTCAGTGACTCTTAAACTGATTCTCACTCAGTGTCAGGCTGGGGTAGGCTAGACTTGGCTTCTAGGTTACAGGTTGCATCCCAGTTCTGCCTTCCATTTCTCTCATTTTTTCTGGGACTAGCTGATTACTGATGCTATGTTTATATCCTGGCGATCGTCCAGAAGTGAGAGCGAGCAAGTCTAACCATGACAACCATATTGCAAGCTCCTACTTGGTTTGCATCTGCAAACAAAAACTCTTAGTTAACACAAAAACAATGGATAAGCCCAAAGTCTTGGGGTCGTCAATGTGCCCTCCACCTGCACTGAGGCCAAAGAGTTCCACATCCTACAACAGTAAAAAGCATACTCTTTTCTATGCAGATTGACAGGCAAGAGGGATTTTGAGGAATTATTTAATCTTTTCAAGTTAAGTTCTCAATACCAACATTAAGTATAGTTGGCTTTGCAAATTCTTTTTTTTTTTTTTTGTGTAGGTACCAGGGATTGAACTCTGGGGCATTCGACCCCTCTGGGTCACTTCCCTAGCCCTTTGTTTGTAGTTTTATTAGAGACAGGTATTGCCCCACCCCCCCCCACTGGAGTTGCTAAGTGCCTCGCCATTGCTGAGGCTGGCTTTGAACTCGCAATCTCCGGCCTGCAACTCCATAGTGCTGGGATTACAGGCTGTTTGAGCCACCATGCCCGGCTTGGCTTTGGAATTCTTGAAGAAAGTTAGAGACTAGTGATAGTATATTTAGTTTGACGATAGGACGCATCCGATTGTTGGTTTGTATATTTTATTTGAGGACGTGTTTTTTAGATTGGCATTATTTAGTTTCTTGGTTTGTTTGTTTTTTAGTAGTAGTTTGATGAGTGTGTTGTTTGGTTTTTTTTTTTCTGTTACAGAGATGAGTATTCTATTAATATAATATATTTTGATTCACAAAACCTTGCCCTCTGTAGCAGGTATATAGATATAGTTCTGTAATCCAGGCAACTCAGGTGGCTGAGGAAGGAGGATTGCAAGTTAGAGGCCCAGCTCAGCAAATTAGTGAGGTCATATCTCAAAATTAAAAAATAAAAAAGGGCCGGGCGCAGTGGTGCATGCCTGTAATCCCTGACTTGGGAGGCTGAGGCAGGAGGATCGCGAGTTCAAAACCAGCCTCAGCAGGGCGAGGCAACTTAGCAATTAGAGGAGACCATGTATCTAAATAAAATACAAAAAAAGGGTGGAGATGTGACCTGTGGTTGAGTGCCCTGAGTTCAATCCCGGTAACCCACAATAAATAAACAGAAATTAATTAATTAATAATAATAATTGTAATAATAATAAAAGGATGGGAGGATGGAATCTCTTTGGTAAAGTGCACCTGGGTTCCAATCCTCAGTGTTACCCCCTCGAACAAAATTTATCTATGACAAATTTTTTCATGGTTGACTCAATTTCTATAAGATGAAAAAAGAAAAATTAGGTTTTAAAGGGTTTTCTTCAGTAACTGCTTTTCATGTCAATAACTGTAACAATACAATTCTAATTCCTGGTTTAATTACAGATTTTCTTGGAACTTTCAGAAGTTTGAACACATAGTGCAATACTTTTTTTTTTATATTCATTTTTTTTTTGCTTTAGTTGTACACAATGCAATTGCATTTATGTTTATGTGGTTGTGGGATCGAACTCAGGCCGTACACGTGCTAGTTCGAGGCTCCCACTGCTGAGCCACTACCCAGCCCTAGGAGCAATACTTTAAACACTAAGCTTTCCCTGCACAGGAGCGAGTAGGAGTTTTAAAGGCACTCAGAGAAGGAGAGAGGAGTCAGTATTCAGGGGCAACTACAGCTCTGTAATGTTGTTTTTAGGGACCAGTAAAACCGGCGAAACGGGAAGAAGGCATCTTTGATGAGTCTGATGCCAAAGCAGAAGTCTGCAGGAGCCTCTGTACTAAGGCCCTAGCGGCTTTTAATATGCACAAAACCATAAATGAAAACAATAGTGACTATGACAAATTGTGTTACCAATGTAATTTCGCAAGTCATTCCATAACTTTCAATAAATGTACTGCTTCTGCTTTCTCCATATGTTATGAGGCGGTTTCGATTTCAACAAACCATGGAAAAGAATACACTGACTTATTTTTTAAACAGGTTTTAAAAAGGTGGCCTGCTTCCTGTTTCATAAAAGCGTTTTATGTATTGTCTTCCCTCTCGCCTCTCCCTTGCTTCATTGAAACAAACTTTTCCTCTCCTTTCTACACACACACACACACACACTCACAAACCTCTCTCTCATCCTCTATCTTCTCTCCACACACTACACAACAGGATTTTGAGTAGCAATGTGAAACCCTAATTTTAGTTTGTACGTCTGTCATTAGGCAGGACCAACAACTAAAATAACTAACCAGACAGAAAAGAAAATATATGACAAGGGTTGGCACCCTTTTTGTTGGGAAGTTTGCTAATATCCTTATTTTGAGGAGGCTGGTTATTTTTGGGGTTTTTGGGGGGCCAAGTGGCATGAGAGAATTAGAATTGTGCCATCTGGGATATATGAAACTGGCTTGCTCTGATTTTTGTGGTGCTGCTTGTCGTGGTCACACCTTGTTCCTGGCTGGAATCACACTGAGAAATGGGTCTGGCATAGTTCCAAGGTAAGCTGTAGGCTAAGATTGATTTGCTGTAGAACAGGGGGGGGGGGGGGGGGGACCAATAACTTTTCTAAAATCTGCATGCAGTTTCATATAGGGTGGACTATTTTATGACACATTCTACCAATTTTGTCCATGCAAAACTACTGTTGGAAGATTGCTGGTCAGAGAGAGGTTAAGCAAGTGGTATCATGTGCTTTCCCTTTCACAATTATTTCGTGGCTGAAAAATTTAGACGTGTGTGACTTACCACATAAGTTCCTCCATGATTGATTATTGGAGATTACCCTTACAGCCCCAGCAATAGCAAAATTCCTCTCCTTTTTCTGCCTTTCATGGCCAAAGCATGATAAATGTCCCATACGTTCCCTGGTGAAACAAAACAAAAAAACCATGCTTTGTGATGATGTCAATTTATTTCAATCTTTCTTTCTTTACTTTCTTTCTTTCTTTCTTTCTTTCTTTCTTTCTTTCTTTCTTTATTTCTTTCTTTCTTTCCCAGAAGATTGGGAATCCTGGATACTTTATCCATTGAGCCACATCCTTGGCCTTTATTAATGTTTTTATTTAGAGAGGAGGTTCTCAGATAAATGGCTTAAGGCCTTGCTAAGTCACTGGAAAGCCTTAGGCCACTAAAAGCTCTTTAGCATGACTAAGCCTCCCTGGCTTTCTGGCTCTCAAGCCTTTCTGTTTGCTGGCTTTGTACTCACAATCATTCGTCCTTAGCATGCATGCGGAGCTAGTGGGATTACAGGAGTGTGCTACAAATGCAGTGGTGATATCCAAGTTCTATCGGTGTAAATACTCCCATTATGGCTGATTTTAAAATTACCAACATGAAATCTCTGGACATGCGAAGCGTAGGAAGAGGAAAGCACACATTTGTTCTTGAAGTTTTATTACAAAGCCCATCTCCAGCACAACACTGCTTCCAAGCCTTCCACCTCAACCTAGAATGTCCTTCTTCATTTTCTTCACTCCTACTCGTCCTTCCATACTCAAGAATTCCCCAACACTCCAACCTCCAAATACCCCAGCAGTGCTTGCGTTTATATGCTTTTCCTCTGCGTTTCTTTTTTGCACTGTGAGAAGGGGTATGATATGTCTTTCTTTTAAACAAGTATTTATTGAGTGTTCTGTGTTTCACACATTAGCTGAAAACAGTATAGGGAGAATTACTGGTGGACTAGAGCAAAATACTCAGCCCCTGAGCACAGGGTGTAGCCTCTTAAGAAAAGGAAGGACATTACGGTAAGGGAGGTAAAGTGTTTATCATCGGGGCAACAACAGAGTTAGAGATCAAGAGTGAAATAAGAAGCACTACCCTGTAACCTTAAAATTTTATTATCTATGTGGACTTTTGTTATCAAATATTAAACTTTCCATGTTTTGACTCATTCCCAAAAGAGATAGATGAGTGACTACCCTAGATGTAGTTTAGGTGAAATGGGAGTGAACTGGTGTATATCAGGAAGAGACATTGCCTTCACCCTTTTACCCACTCTGTACGTGATGAACACAGGAGTAGGTTCTGGACACTGAACCGGAAAGCCTAACAAATCATAGTCCTTCTTCCACTTGGCAGTAGTTGATAGTCCCTTGATACCCAAGTGAGGTGGTTTGTTATGATTATTTTTATTACCGGTATTAGTATTTTGATCCGTGTGTGTGTTATGTGTGTGTGTGTGTGTGTGTGTGTGTATTCTTTTCCCCACTGAAGTTTAATTAAAACAGGATGGTTATTAGCGTTTAGGGATTAGCATGAGAACGGTTTTCACATTACTATTAAAGAATGGGGAGAATGCTCAGGGGCTGGGGAATATTAGCTTGGTGGGTTAGTGTGCTTGCCTTTGCATGACAGGCCTGGGTACAATACCCCGAGCACCGCAAAAAAAAAAAAAAAGACATGAAGCATGCCCTCAGCAGACAGTGGGCAAATGGAAGTTAATAACTCCGATTGAGTTGAGCTCCCTGTTGAGTTCCTGCTGAGCCTCTGAGTCCTTGAGCTATTGTTTTGATCTGCTAGGCCAACCTCAAGCATGGCATTCCCAGTTATTATGAGCCAACAAACTGCACACCCGTCTTTGTAGGTGTTGTGTTAGAGTTTTGTTCTGGATAACATAAATGTTTCCTGACTAAAACAGTGAGCATGACATATGACCTCCTGAAGGCAGGATGAGATTGTGACTGCTAGTAATGAAAAACGTCCTCCAAGGATGGCAGTTTTTACACAATTCCCTTCAGCTTCTCTGTCTGGCCTCAAGTATGTCTGAATTCCTGGCAGCACCAAGCACACTATGACTTACTATAATGAATAAGAGGAAGTCCCTATTTAGGGAACAAAACAAGCTGTTGTGGACAAATTTCAAACAGTACAAGTAGAAAGTGACTGATAAAATGGCGCGGAGGAAATAGATTTATGTCTAGTAGGATTTATGATGTGTAATAAAAATAGCTCCCTTTTTTCCTTAGTAATAATTCTTTTTTTCTTTTCTTTTTTTTGAGGGCGTGTGTGAGTAGGGATTGTATCCAAGGGGGTGCTTTTTCATCAAGCACAATTTCCAAGCTGTTTATTTTTTATATTTTTATTTTTGGACAGGGGGGCTCCTTAAGTTGCTAGAGGACACTCAAATAAATTGCTGAGGCTGGCCTTGGACTTTGTGAATCCTGTAGTGCCCCCCCTCTCTCCACAAAAAACCTTAAACTAAGCTTCTCCAGAAAATCTTCACCATGGCTGATTTTAGGGCTGTCAAACAAAAAAGTCTATACAAACAAACGTTCAATGTAAGATAAACGTCTCTATTCCTGTTGCTCTATTACTGGCCACTGGCTCTGTAAGAAAATCAGCAATCACAGGTGCTGGATACACTCCTGTTACTTGTTTATTCCACAAATACATGTATCCTGTATAATAGTTTGTTGGACTTGTGGTTAGCAAGTGTAATGTGTGATAATAAAAAGGGACAAATTCTTTAAACATGTCCTCTGGCCTTGTGTTGGAGCTTCACAGAAATGTCGATTTTTTTTTTTTTTTTTCGGTAACAGGGGATTGAACCTCAGGGTGCAACTCAACCAATGGGCCACATCACTACAGCCCTTTTTTGTATTTTATTAGTTTGACAGGCGATCAGGTCTCAATGAGTTGCTTAAGTGCCTACGCCATTGCTGAGGCTGAACTTTTGATAACTCGTGATTTCCTACTGCATCAACGCCTCCCAAGTGCTGGGAATACCAGGCGTGTGCCTCCAACAGCCTGGCTTCGAGTTGGCTATATTTTCTAAGATTATGAAAAGTTATTAATTGGGGCTCCATGGTAACAGCTGACAGGAGGGAGGAAAGTAAGGGGAGAAGGAAGCACTCCCCTTCTCAGGTTGATGTCCTGTAGGGTTAACTTGCCAGGAAAACAGTGAAAGAATGCTGCTTTTATTTGTGTAACTCTGTAAACTGTGTAACTTATGAGCCCCTCCCTCTTACTAGATGGAGTATAAAAATTCTGAAACATACTTGAAACTTGGGGTTCCGGGGATTAATTGATTTCAGCAAGTGCTGCCAGCCAAAAATATTTTAAAACTGTTTCCTGTTATCTTCGGTTGCCTTGCACTCATCTGTCCCTACAATCAATCCTTCTGCCTACAACATCTCAAGATGCTGGGATTTACAAGGCCATGCCCCACTGGAGTCCACAATAAATTATTCCTTAATAAACTTTTGGTATTTTTGTCTGTGGCTTTATCTCATTTAATCCTACTCCTCACAACTGCTTAGAGGAGGGAAGACATTTGTTCATCCCATTTTCAAGAGAAATAACTGAATTTTTTTGTAATAAGAAATTGTGTTGGGCTAAGTGTTACAGCTTAGTGGTGCGAGATGCTTGCCTAGTACACACAATGCCTCATAGGTTCCAATGTCCCTGGCGTGAAAAAAGTGTAATAATAATAAATGAATGAAATAAAAAGAGAGATTACAATAAGCAAAATGGATATCGTTGCACCTCACCCCAAGTCAAATATTTGGAAAGCTGCCAGAGTCAGAAGTTTGAGACGTGTTTTCCTCCAAAGAGCTCAGTCCATCACAAGCCGTTCTTGAGATGAGTGTTTAACACCATGTTCACCATGTGCTGGGGGTGCAAAAATTTCTATTGTTATTATTATTATTTTTATTTATTTTGGTAGCGGGGGATTTGAATCTAGATGGCACTCAACCACTGGGCCATCATCACCAGCCCTTTTTTGTATTTTATTTGAGTCAAGGATCTCACTGAGTTACTAAGTGCCTCGCCATTGCTGAGGCTGGCTTTGAACTTGGGTTCCTCCATGCATCAAGCCTCCCAAAAGTGGACTGGGAGTAAAAGGCTTGTGCGCACACCGCGCACCCGGCTCTCAGCCCTCTTTTGATATTTTATTAGAGGACAGGGTCTACATCTGAATTGCTAAAGTGCCTCCACCATTGCTGTGGCTTGGCAGTTGAACTCTTATACCTCCTGCCTCCAGCCTCCCACTGTGGCTGGGATTACAGGGCATGCGCCAGCGAGCCCGGTGAATTCTCAAGTAATTATATTTATAGTTGTTACTGCAGGGGTGAGGAATAGAATTAGGAGTTCGAATGGTTGGGGATTTTGAACATTTAACATCCATTTACCTAAATGTACAAATGTCTCAAATTCTTTTGAGACTCCATGTATAAAAATGTACTGTGAATATGTTTTTGCTCAAGTATTTGTGTACGTTTAGTAAACAGAGGAATACCAGGTGTGGTGGCATTACACATAATAATTTTAAATCTACCACCAGGAGGCTGAGGGAGAGGAGTATTGCATATAAATGGTCAAGGCCAGCCTGAGGTTAACTTGACCAGATACGGTTTCAAAATAAGATTAAGAAAGGGCTGGGGTTGGTAGCTCATTGTTGTAGGAGCAACTTGACATTAGCAGTCGTGTGAGGAACTGGGTCTGTCCTTTAGCACCCAACGTAAAAATTAAATAAGATAAAGATATTGTCGTGTCCAAGCCGGGGGCTGTTGGTGTGTGCTCGCCTGTTATCCCGCAGCACTTGGGTGGCTGAGACAGGAGGATCACGAGTTCAAAACCTGCATCAGCAAGTGGTTGTGGACAAGCTTCAGCAACTCAAGTGAGACATGCCTGTAATATAAATACAAAAATGGTGCTGGGGATGTGGTCCATGTGGTCGATGTGTGCCCCTCGAGTTCTATCCCCAAGTTCCAAAAAAAAAAAAGAAAAGATATGTGTGTCTATCTTCAAAACCATATTATATATTATAAATATAAAGGGGTAGGGCACCTAGGGATAGAAACTCTATGTGGTTAGAGTGTCCGCCGGCCTGCAGCTATTGCACACCTACAGCAACAATACCAGACGGGTAAGATAAGTTTGGAGGCAGTACGGAAATGAAATAAGGTTCTTTATTCTTCCTTCTTCTAAACTTCTCTCTCCGGCTCCAACAATCCTCTCCAAACTCCAACCACACCCTCTAGCCCAACATCCCTGGTTAAAATACTTTTGTGACCCTAACAAGTATACACCGTGGTTAACAGCTCAGACTTACAGAGGTGTGTCACATTGTGTGTCACAGGGCATTAGAAAGAATTCTTAGATAAATGCTATAAGGAATATCAGGTGAAAAATACTTGAAAACCTCTTATGGCTATCAGCTAGGCACGACATGTTAGCTATCTCCTTTTTAGCGGCTCTTACATTTCCCTCCCTTTTGTTTTAAAAGAGGGGGCAATAAATAGGGTGGGGATGAGCTCTCACCACATCAGGGATCGGGACTGTGCCTGTCTTAGGCATCCACACGTGCAACAGGCGGCTTCTCTTACCCGTCAGTCTTGGGATAATCAAGGGCTTGTGCCCTTGACCGCCTGTCTGTAGGTTGATATGTCGGGCCACATTGAGGGACTGTACCGTTATTGACTACCAGCGGTCCAATCATGAGGAGGATGCTCCGGTTCTTAGGCGTAGGGCGGGCGGTGGCAAGCTTTTTTTGCTGACGAAGCCTAGTTCCTTAGGCGTTTCAAGTTCTTTTAAACAAATCAGCTGCCCTAAGTTCCATTAAGTAACACACTGAGTTTCTTTAGAAAAATACCCGCAAGGTTATTGTTCCCTGAGCAATGTCCTAAACATCTTATAGTAGAAAGAATTTATCATAATGTCCACTTGCTAAAACACGTTGGTCTAGGGAGGCCTCGTGCATGATAGAAGCAAGTGGACCCATCCACTGGCTGGTGTAGTTGTTTGAGGCTTGAGCAGCTGGGATGATTGTAGCGGATTGCAATCCCTGCTGCTGTAAGCAAGCAGCCGTCTTATTTATGTATAGGACATTGCCACCGACAAACTCTTCAGGCCCAGCTACCATAAATAACTCAAGCTATCAATCATTAGTGAAGGGGGGGGTCAGTGCTATTCCAGCACTGTAGTCAAGAAGCAAGTCGTCAAACTAAAAAATAGAATTATTAGGATCAGGAAATTGAAGTTGATGTCTGCTCACACACATTGCTGCTTGAAGCTCCCACGAACATAAGCTTGGCAAAAATATCACATTCAGAACAGGATTTAAAGAACAGGATGAAGGTTACTTAGCTGGACAAAACACTACTATTTTAAGATAAATTAAAGAAAAAGCTGAGAGCATTATAAGGAAAAATAATTTTGTTTAGACTGGAACTTTTTGAGCCTCTGCATACACAGCTAACCTTCTCATGCATTATTCACTGTGGAAAACAATTTAACTATAATCAGCTTATTTGTAACAAATAAAATTGATTACAATATAAAAAATACCATGACATAATACCAAAATATAAGGTTGAACAAGTATTAGTCATATTCCTTGCTGAAGAGAAGTCCTAGAGATTTTATTAAATTAAGTTTGATATGGTACCTTCCTTATTGTATTTAACTAAAAAGAATTAGAAATTATTTGAAATCCACTCTCTCTTTTTTTTTTTTTACATTTTTCATGATGCGCTCCGGTTTTTGTTATTTGTGACACTCACATTAACATGACAATCTGGACAGACACACAGACATAAAAAGCATATATTTGTGACGTCACATTGACATGAAATTCTAGACAAGTGCCACAGACATAAAAAGGACATCCATAAAAAAGAAAAACACGATTAGCTTCGTTGAACACTAAAGAGGAGATCCTCTTGATCACCGGCCGGGAGGAATGAGACTTAAGTTTGCGTGTGCGGTGAAGTTATTGAAGGAAAAAGCGTTGCAGCTTAAAAATTTCATTAGATGGAAAGGCAAAAGATGAGGTTCCTTAGTTGGGGAAAGAGACAAACTTGCGGCAGGTTTGCACGGAGTTGATAACTCTTTTAAGTGGAATCATTCCACTAACTCACGTCATCTTGGCCCTTTTGATTTGGCCACTTGTGTTGATTAATCTTGATTATGCACAACTACTTCATCTTGGCCTTTTTGATTTGGTACCTGTTTTTATTTATTCTTGATGGTATCCACACCCGGCGAGAGGACTCGTGCTGTGGAATAAAAGACCAGAACCTATCCCCCAAATTAATACTGGGTCCTGGGGCCCTTTCCATGTACCTGAAAGAGCACATTCTTCAGTATCACAAAAAAGGTTTATGTTGTTGGATGTGGATTCCCAGTGTCTGTCTCCAGCCGAATATCCTTTGGAATACTAAAGTTTAAATAAATTTAAAGTAAAAAAGGGCAACTGCTTATTCTATCTTTAGGATTTGTCCAATTTCCTTCTTTTTGTTTCAAAAGCAAAAGTTTGAGTGTGCGATTAGCTCGTTCAATTTTACCTTGGCCTTGAGGATATTATATGGGATATCAGGTCTTATGGAATTATATTGAATTGGAGCAAAAGCTGTTTGAATGTTGATGGAATTGTATATGCAAGCGCCATGTGTCTGTTTTAAGCATTTTGGATTGCCCAGTGCACGATAAAGCTTGTTAAACAATGAGATGTAACATCGTTACACTTTTTACTCAGGAAAGAGGATAGCAAAAATCATGCCTGAGCATGTATATATGGTCACATGGAAATAAATCGCAATTTTTCCAAAACTTGGCTCATGAGTGAACATCCTTTCTGCCCACAAATGATTGTGCATTTACTCCTCTTGGGTTAACCACATAATGTGGATTGGACAAAGTGTGTGTCACACAAGATTGAACAAGCCTTCACAATTGTTCGTGCTTGATCTTTAGTTATTTTTGAAACCTGTTGTTGTAAAGGTATTACTATTAAACATGAAATTGAGAATGGGATACGAGGTAGGGCTTGTTTGGATCTGCTGAAAAATATAAAGATTGTTTGGCGTGAGGGCGTCGGCTTTTTTGATTACCTTCATGGAGGAGGGACCAGGCAAATTAGTATGAGGACTCTGATATGTCAACCCCAAACTCAAAGGCTTCTTTACGTTCCCGTAGGAAGGTTTTTGAATTTGGAAAAAAAAAATTTAAAGCTGGGAGTATGAGGGGGAATGCTAATTGACAGGCTAGCTTACAATTTTGGGACAGCATGTACATATATAGCTAGGCAGTCTGAAAAAAAATATTTATGGAGCTGTTCATTTAAAACTTTCAAGAGATATATATAATAGCTTCTCAGGCTCAACTAATTGAGTATCGAATTATGGGCCTAGTAATATGAATTCATTATTTTCGTTTTGAGTGACTACTGCAGTTAGTACCGTTAGAGGACCAAATCTGTAATTACATTTAATGTGTTAGGAATATGTAGATGACTGACGTACAGCCACCAATTACTGGGCGAGGGAGGGAGATTCAGTGGGCAGGAAATCTATTATTCTTGAGTCTGTGTCTTTCTCATTCTATCTCTTCTTCTCTTAGCTAACACTCTTTTCGGAGGCTCTTCTCTTCTTTTTCCTTATACTAAAACTCTTTTCTCATTCTCATTTCTTTCTCTAGCTTCTCATTTCTTTCTCATGCTTCTTCCTGACCATAACTACTTAAAACGCCTCTGACCTCTTATTTATTCTTCTGAATACGTTCTGGGCACGCTCTGGACTCTTTTCTTCTTCATTCCGACCCGAAACTCTTCTTTCGAGCTGGACCTTACTGACCTGAAATGAATCGCTTCTGACTACTTTCAACCCGGTTTATATACCTTTTAGCTTTGCGGTGTGCTCATCACGGGTGCATTTACAGGTGACTGGGGTCACGTGCATACTTAATGTTTGATTATTATTCAGGTGGAAACTTATGGCTTCCAGGCTAACCGCAATAGACATCTCCATGATTGGGGTTTTCCTTCAGATAATAGGGTGATTTTTTATTACCTGTGGAAATATAAATGGGATGATTGTTACCACAAAGATTAGTATAGGAGAATTAGGAAAGATGGTTATCAAAAATTTGTGAACAGAAGTAGAGCATCTAGGGGCTTATAGCCCAATCATTATTTCATTGATGCATAAATATTCAACCTGTGATGATGAATAGGGGAGGTAATAATAGTATAGCGGGAGGTGAATACCAAAGATTTTATGTAGAAGTCTTAAGGTCCTTGAAGAATAAGTGTAGCCACCATGGAGGTATAAGAACTCAATTGTTACTTTAGGAGAAGACAGGCAAATGTCTCCATAATAAAGGGGGGGGGGGCCTGGTTGCCAAAAGTTCTCCTGTGGGTGTATATTGTGAAGAAATAATGGTCAAGTATCGTGATCAAGCAAAATCAAATTCTTTCACAATGGGATCCTTCATGGCCTTTTCTACCAACTTTAAAGCTTCCCTGAGCATTAGGAGTCAATGTTTGCGGTGAGATGGATCGGGTTCCCCACCAAGGATATAAAATAAGGGTTTTAAGTGACCCAGTAGTAAGGCTTAGTGTAGGGTGAAGCCAATTAATTCTCCCAGCTATTTTTGAAAATCATTAAGAGTAGCTAGGGGGCTGGGATGGTGGCTCAGTGGGGTGTAGAGCGCTCGCCTGCTATGTGCTCGTGTGGCCGGGTTCAATGCGCAGCACCACTAAAAATAAATGCTTTGTGTACAACTAAAGCAAATAGATGAATATTTAAAAAAAGTAGCTAGATGTTCCTTATTTATTAAAATTTTTTGAGGCCTAATAAAAAAGGTATCCATAATGGGAATCTAGCTATATATTGGAGATCTAGTTGAACTTTTCTTAGCAAAGGTTTAAGTCCATATCCTTTCAAGTTTTCTGATATATCGCTAAATATGGATGAATAGGCTTCTTGATTAGGATTGAGCAGTTAAAACATCATCCATATAATGGAGGGCACATAAAGGCTCTGGGTATTTGTTCTTGATAGGCTGAAAACTTTTTATCTACATCGATTTGACATATAGTGGGGCTATAGCCATTCCTGGGGTTAAAACTTTCCACTGAAATCTTTGATAAGGGCCATTGTTATTAATAGAAGGACTGAAAAAGCAAACTGGGGGGCATCCAGAGGATGTAGAGGAATAGAAAAAAAGAAACAATCCTTTATATCAAGAGTTATAAGATGGAAATTTTTTGGACTAGCTACAGGATTAGGAAGTCCAGGTTGGTAGGGCCCATAATTTGCTTGGTTTTATTGATTTCACTAGATCATGTAACAATTGCATTTTTCCTGATCAGGCAATAATGAGAATTCAGGGAGACGGTGGAAAGGTTCATATGTCCTGCTTTAGTTGTTCTGAATACTAGGTGGGCACTTTTAATTTCTCTCTAGATAGTGCCACTGAGGGACTAACTGGCTTATCAGAAAGCATTGGTATTTTCCAAAATTGTTTCTCAGCAGCCTAAAAAATATATGCCTTTCCTTTTTCGGTGATGATTTTTTTTGTAACACTGAGGGTTGGTTGTGAGATGTACTCCCATTTGTTGTTAAAACATCTCTTCCCATAAGGTAACTGGGCAAGTGGACAAAACATAAAGCTGAAATGTTCCTTGATGCCCCTTCATCATCCTCCCCTTTAAAATGTTGCACTTTGTCCTGGGGTATTAGGATTATCCCAGCTCTCAAAACTATTTGAAGCCTTCTGCAGAGTGCAGTGTTTGGGCCATTGTCGTACGTTGATAATAGGATAGAGTCAGCCCTAGAGTCCAATCAATCCCTCCATCTTTGCAGGAGCCCTGTTTGTGGAGATAGCTAAGCTTGCGGTTGGACATATTGGGCCATAGACATTTTTGGACATTTCGCTTTCCGTAGTCTCACGGGATCATCGGGGACTGGTCGAGGCCTCTCGAGAGATTTGAACGGTGACTCAGCAGAGCGAGCAGAGCGCCATTGGCTGCTCGGGCGCAAGGAAGAGACCAGAGGGAGAAAAGACAGGGTTTATCGCTATTGTTGTGATATATTGTAGTTTCTTGTAAGATTAAGATTATTTTCGTCTCCATCCTGTATCGGACTCCTTCCCGTGGCGCTGCCGTTCCAGGCTGCCAATCCTTTTCAGGCGACAACAGTTGGTGGCCCATTAGGGGAATTCAGCACGGCAGGTAAGGAATGAGAAACCTCGCAAGGATGTCTCTAGTCAGAGCGGTTAAAATGGGTTCGAAAATATCTAATACCCAAGTGTACAAGGCTCTTGATGAATTCTTTGATAATAGATGAGTCTGTCGTTAGCGAGGAGGATTTAGAAAACAGTGAAGGCGATCATGAAAGCGTAGATTCCGCTGAGTCAACTAAGACCAGTAAGG
>JAKELJ010000458.1:1377-27100 GCA_025594165.1 Tamias sibiricus
CAGAACAACACTTTAGGTTCACAAGAGCACACTGTGCTTCTCTCCTGGTTCATGTATCTGAAAGCTGAATCACTAGGTAGCCTAAAAGAGTTTCAAATTCACAGAAAAGCGTTTTTAGCCAACTTGAAATAATTCCATGTTTCTTAGCTTGTGGGTACTAGGTTTCTTTGTGTATTTCAATGAAACTCTGACAATAATGATTCTCTCTTGTGCCCCTCATGGTTCTCCCCAAAAAATTTGGTCATAACCACCATCACGGGTTTTTTTGTTTAGAATCCTATTGGATGTTAACCCTGATTAGGCGAATTTCACTAAAAACGCCTGTAGTTTAATTCCTCAATGGTTAATGCTAGAACTTTGAAAATGCAGAAAAGCACTTCAGATCACAAGAGCACAGTGTGCTTCTGTCCTGGTTTAAGTATCTCAAAGCTGAATCACTAGGTAGCAAAGAGTTTCAAACTCACAGAAAAGCGATTTAGCCAACTGGAAATAATTCCATGTTTCTTAGCTTCTGGGTACTAGGTTTCGTTGTGTATTTCAATGAAACTCTGACAAAATGATTCTCTCTTGTGCCCCTCATGGCTCCCCAAATTTAGTCATCCCACCATCACGGGTTTTTTGTTTACAACCTATTGGATGTTTACCCTGATTAGGCGAATTTCACTGAAAACGCCTGAAGTTGAATTCCTCAATGGTTAAAGCTAGAACTTTGAAAATGCAGAAAAGCACTTCATATCACAAGAGCACACTGTGCTTCTGTCCTGGTTCAAGTATCTCAAAGCTGAATCTCACTAGGTAGCAAAAGAGTTTCAAACTCACATAAAAAGCTTTTCAGCCAACTGGAAATAATTCCATGTTTCTTGGCTTGTGGGTACTAGGTTTCTTTGTGTATTTCTATGAAACTCCGACAAAATGATTCTCTCTTGTGTCCCTCATGGCTCCCCAAATTTGGTCAATCCACCATCACGGGTTTTTTGTTTAGAGCCTATTGGATGTTTACCCTGATAGGGCGATTTTCACTGAAAACGATGGTAGTTTAATTCCTCAATGGTTACTGCTAGAACTTTAAAAATGCAGAAAAGCACTTCAGATCACAAGAGCTCACTGTGCTTCTTTCCTGGTTCAAGTATCTCAAAGCTGAATCACTATGGTAACAAAAGAGTTTCAAACTCACAGAAAAGCATTTTAGCGAACTGGAAATAATTCCAGGTTTCTTAGCTTCTGGGCACTAGGTTTCTTTGTGTATTTCAATGAAACTCTGACAAAATGATTCTCTCTTGTGCCCCTCATGGCTCCCCAAATTTGGTCATCCCACCATCACGGGTTTTTTGTTTAGAACCTATTGGATGTTTACCCTGATTAGGCGAATTTCACTGAAAACGCCTGTAGTTTAATTCCTCAATGTTTAAAGCTAGAACTTTGAAAATGCAGAAAAGCACTTCAGATCACAAGAGCACACTGTGCTTCTGTCCTGGTTCAAGTATCTCAAAGCTGAATCACTAGGTAGCAAAAGAGTTTCAAACTCACAGAAAAGCTTTTTAACCAACTGGAAATAATTCCTTGTTTCTTAGCTTCTGGGCACTAGGTTTCTTTGTGTATTTCAATGAAACTCTGAAAAAAATGATTCTCTCATGTGCCCCTCAAGGCTCCCCAAGTTTTGTCATCCCACCATCAAGGGTGTTTTGTTTACAGTCTATTGGATGTTTACCCTGATTAGGCGAAAATGCCTGAAAACGCCTGTGAGTTTAATTCTTAAATGGTTAATGCTATTACTTTAAAAACGCAGAACAAAACTTTAGTTCACAAGAGCACACTGTGCTTCTCTCCTGGTTCAAGTATCTGAAAGCTGAATCACTAGGTAGCAAAAGAGTTTCAAACTCACAGAAAAGCGTTTTAGCCAACTTGAAATAATTCCATGTTTCTTAGCTTGTGGGTACTAGGTTTCTTTGTGTATTTCAATGAAACTCTGACAAAATGATTCTCTCTTGTGCCCCTCATGGCTCCCCAAATTTGGTCATCCCACCATCACGGGTTTTTTTTGTTTAGAACCTATTGGATGTTTACCCTGATTAGGCGAATTTCACTGAAAACGCCTGTAGTTTAATTCTTCAATGGGTTAATGCTAGAACTTTGAAAATGCAGAAAAGCACTTCAGATCACAAGAGCACACTGTCATTCTGTCCTAGTTCAAGTATCTCAAAGCTGAATCACTAGGTAATAAAAGAGTTTCAAACTCACACAAAAGCGTTTTAGCAAACTGGAAATAATTCCATCTTTCTTAGCTTCTGGACACTAGGTGTCTTTGTGTATTTCAATGAAACTCTGAAATAATGATTCTCTCATGTGCCCCTCAAGACTCCCCAAGTTTGGTCATCCCACCATCAAGGATGTTTTGTTTACAGTCTATTGGTTGTTTACCCTGATTAGGCGAAAATGCCTGAAAACGCCTGTGAGTTTAATTCTTAAATGGTTCATGCTAGAACTTTAAAAACACAGAAAAACACTTTAGTTTACAAGAGCACATTGAGCTTCTATCCTGGTTCAAGTATCTCAAAGCTGAATCACTAGGTAGCAAAAGAGTTTCAAACTCACAGAAAAGCA
Source organism: Tamias sibiricus (assembly GCA_025594165.1). NCBI lineage: Eukaryota > Metazoa > Chordata > Mammalia > Rodentia > Sciuridae > Tamias > Tamias sibiricus. Next base: position 3,979 of record JAKELJ010000458.1, read on the forward strand.
TTTTAGCGAACTGTAAATAATTCCATGTTTCTGAGCTTCTGGGCACTAGGTTTCTTTGTGTATTTCAATGAAACTCTGAAAAAATGATTCTCTCATGTGCTCCTCAAGTCTCCCAAAGTTTGGTCATCCCACCATCAAGGGTGTTTTGTTTACAGTCTATTGTATGTTTACCCTGATTAGGCGAAAATGCCTGAAAACGCCTGTGAGTTTAATTCTTAAATGGTTCATGCTAGAACTTTAAAAACGCAGAACAACACTTTAGTTTACAAGAGCACACTGTGCTTCTCTCCTGGTTCAAGTATCTCAAAGCTGAATCACTAGGTAGCAAAAGAGTTTCAAACTCACAGAAAAGCGTTTTAGCCAACTGGAAATATTTCCATGTTTCTTAGCTTGTGGGTAATAGTTTTCTTTGTGTATTTCAATGAAACTCTGACAAAATGATTCTCTCTTGTGCCCCTCATGGCTCCCCAAATGTGGTCAATCCACCATCACGGGTTTTTTGTTTAGAGCCTATTGGATGTTTACCCTGATTAGGCGAATGTCACTGAAAACGCCTGTAGTTTAATTCCTCAATGGTTAATGCTAGAACTTTGAAAATGCAGAAAAGCACTTCAGATCACAAGAGCTCACTGTGCTTCTATCCTGGTTAAAGTATCTCAAAGCTGAATCACTAGGTAACAAAAGAGTTTCAAACTCACAGAAAAGCGTTTTAGCGAACTGGAAATAATTCCATGTTTCTTAGCTTCTGGGCACTAGGTTTCTTTGTGTATTTCAGTGAAACTCTGAAAAAATGATTCTCTCATGTGCCCCTCAAGGCTCCCAAGTTTTGTCATCCCACCATCAAGGGTGTTTTGTTTACAGTCTATTGGATGTTTACCCTGATTAGGCGAAAAATGCTTGAAAACGCCTGTGAGTTTAATTCTTAAATGGTTAATGCTATTACTTTAAAAACGCTGAACAACACTTTAGTTCACAAGAGCACACTGTGCTTCTCTCCTGGTTCAAGTATCTCAAAGCTGAATCACTAGGTAGCAAAAGAGTTTCAAACTCACAGAAAAGCTTTTTAGCCAACTGGAAATAATTCCATATTTCTTGGCTTGTGGGTACTAGGTTTTATTGTGTATTTCTATGAAACTCTGAAAAAGTGATTCGCTCTTGTGCCCCTCATGGCTGCCCAAATTTGGTCAATCCACCATCACGGGTTTTTTGTTTAGAGCCTATTGGATGTTTACCCTGATTAGGCGAATTTCACTGAAAACGCCTGTAGTTTAATTCTTCAATGGTTAATGCTAGAACTTTGAAAATGCAGAAAAGCACTTCAGATCACAAGAGCACACTGTCCTTCTGTCCTAGTTCAAGTATCTCAAAGCTGAATCACTAGGTAGCAAAAGAGTTTCAAACTCACAGAAAAGCGATTTAGCCAACTGGAAATAATTCCATGTTTCTTAGCTTCTGGGCACTAGGTTTCTTTGTGTATTTCAGTGAAACTCTGAAAAAATGATTCTCTCATGTGCCCCTCAAGGCTCCCACGTTTTGTCATCCCACCATCAAGGGTGTTTTGTTTACAGTCTATTGGATGTTTACCCTGATTAGGCGAAAATGCCTGAAAACGCCTGTGAGTTTTAATTCTTAAATGGTTAATGCTATTACTTTAAAACGCAGAACAACACTTTAGTTCACAAGAGCACACTGTGCTTCTCTCCTGGTTCAAGTATCTCAAAGCTGAATCACTAGGTAGCAAAAGAGTTTCAAACTCACAGTAAAGCGTTTTAGACAACTGGAAATAATTCCATGTTTCTTAGCTTGTGGGTATTAGGTTTCTTTGTGTATTTCAATGAAACTCTGACAAAATGATTCTCTCTTGTGCCCCTCATGGCTCCCAAAATTTGGTCATCCCACCATCACGGGTTTTTTGTTTAGAACCTATTGGATGTTTAACCCTGATTAGGCGAATTTCACTAAAAACGCCTGTAGTTTAATTCCTCAATGGTTAATGCTAGAACTTTGAAAATGCAGAAAAGCACTTCAGATCACAAGAGCACAGTGTGCTTCTGTCCTGGTTTAAGTATCTCAAAGCTGAATCACTAGGTAGCAAAAGAGTTTCAAACTCACAGAAAAGCGATTTAGCCAACTGGAAATAATTCCATGTTTCTTAGCTTCTGGGTACTAGGTTTCTTTGTGTATTTCAATGAAACTCTGACAAAATGATTCTCTCTTGTGCCCCTCATGGCTCCCCAAATTTAGTCATCCCACCATCACGGGTTTTTTGTTTAGAACCTATTGGATGTTTACCCTGATTAGGCGAATTTCACTGAAAACGCCTGAAGTTGAATTCCTCAATGGGTTAAAGCTAGAACTTTGAAAATGCAGAAAAGCACTTCATATCACAACAGCACACTGTGCTTCTGTCCTGGTTCAAGTATCTCAAAGCTGAATCACTAGGTAGCAAAAGAGTTTCAAACTCACATAAAAGCTTTTCAGCCAACTGGAAATAATTCCATGTTTCTTGGCTTGTGGGTACTAGGTTTCTTTGTGTATTTCTATGAAATTCCGACAAAATGATTCTCTCTTGTGTCCCTCATGGCTCCCCAAATTTGGTCAATCCACCATCACGGGTTTTTTGTTTAGAGCCTATTGGATGTTTACCCTGATAGGGCGATTTTCACTGAAAACGATGGTAGTTTAATTCCTCAATGGTTACTGCTAGAACTTTAAAAATGCAGAAAAGCACTTCAGATCACAAGAGCTCACTGTGCTTCTTTCCTGGTTCAAGTATCTCAAAGCTGAATCACTAGGTAACAAAAGAGTTTCAAACTCACAGAATAGCGTTTTAGCGAACTGGAAATAATTCCAGGTTTCTTAGCTTCTGGGCACTAGGTTTCTTTGTGTATTTCAATGAAACTCTGAAAAAAATGATTCTCTCATGTGCCCCGCAAGGCTCCCCAAGTTTTGTCATCCCACCATCAAGGGTGTTTTGTTTACAGTCTATTGGATGTTTACCCTGATTAGGCGAAAATGCCTGAAAACGCCTGTGAGTTTAATTCTTAAATGGTTAATGCTATTACTTTAAAAAACGCAGAACAAAACTTTAGTTCACAAGAGCACACTGTGCTTCTCTCCTGGTTCAAGTATCTGAAAGCTGAATCACTAGGTAGCAAAAGAGTTTCAAACTCACAGAAAAGCGTTTTAGCCAACTTGAAATAATTCCATGTTTCTTAGCTTGTGGGTACTAGGTTTCTTTGTGTATTTCAATGAAACTCTGACAAAATGATTCTCTCTTGTGCCCCTCATGGCTCCCCAAATTTGGTCATCCCACCATCACGGGTTTTTTGTTTAGAACCTATTGGATGTTTACCCTGATTAGGCGAATTTCACTGAAAACGCCTGTAGTTTAATTCCTCAATGTTTAAAGCTAGAACTTTGAAAATGCAGAAAAGCACTTCAGATCACAAGAGCACACTGTGCTTCTGTCCTGGTTCAAGTATCTCAAAGCTGAATCACTAGGTAGCAAAAGAGTTTCAAACTCACAGAAAAGCTTTTTAACCAACTGGAAATAATTCCTTGTTTCTTAGCTTCTGGGCACTAGGTTTCTTTGTGTATTTCAATGAAACTCTGAAAAAAATGATTCTCTCATGTGCCCCTCAAGGCTCCCAAGTTTTGTCATCCCACCATCAAGGGTGTTTTGTTTACAGTCTATTGGATGTTTACCCTGATTAGGCGAAAATGCCTGAAAACGCCTGTGAGTTTAATTCTTAAATGGTTAATGCTATTACTTTAAAAAACGCAGAACAAAACTTTAGTTCACAAGAGCACACTGTGCTTCTCTCCTGGTTCAAGTATCTGAAAGCTGAATCACTAGGTAGCAAAAGAGTTTCAAACTCACAGAAAAGCGTTTTAGCCAACTTGAAATAATTCCATGTTTCTTAGCTTGTGGGTACTAGGTTTCTTTGTGTATTTCAATGAAACTCTGACAAAATGATTCTCTCTTGTGCCCCTCATGGCTCCCCAAATTTGGTCATCCCACCATCACGGGTTTTTTGTTTAGAACCTATTGGATGTTTACCCTGATTAGGCGAATTTCACTGAAAACGCCTGTAGTTTAATTCTTCAATGGTTAATGCTAGAACTTTGAAAATGCAGAAAAGCACTTCAGATCACAAGAGCACACTGTCCTTCTGTCCTAGTTCAAGTATCTCAAAGCTGAATCACTAGGTAATAAAAGAGTTTCAAACTCACACAAAAGCGTTTTAGCAAACTGGAAATAATTCCATCTTTCTTAGCTTCTGGACACTAGGTGTCTTTGTGTATTTCAATGAAACTCTGAAATAATGATTCTCTCATGTGCCCCTCAAGACTCCCCAAGTTTGGTCATCCCACCATCAAGGATGTTTTGTTTACAGTCTATTGGTTGTTTACCCTGATTAGGCGAAAATGCCTGAAAACGCCTGTGAGTTTAATTCTTAAATGGTTCATGCTAGAACTTTAAAAACACAGAAAAACACTTTAGTTTACAAGAGCACACTGAGCTTCTATCCTGGTTCAAGTATCTCAAAGCTGAATCACTAGGTAGCAAAAGAGTTTCAAACTCACAGAAAAGCATTTTAGCGAACTGTAAATAATTCCATGTTTCTTAGCTTCTGGGCACTAGGTTTTTTTGTGTATTTCAATGAAACTCTGACAAAATGATTCTCTCTTGTGCCCCTCATGGCTCCCCAAATTTGGTCATCCCACCATCACGGGTTTTTTGTTTAGAACCTATTGGATGTTAACCCTGATTAGGCGAATTTCACTAAAAACGCCTGTAGTTTAATTCCTCAATGGTTAATGCTAGAACTTTGAAAATGCAGAAAAGCACTTCAGATCACAAGAGCACAGTGTGCTTCTGTCCTGGTTTAAGTATCTCAAAGCTGAATCACTAGGTAGCAAAAGAGTTTCAAACTCACAGAAAAGCGATTTAGCCAACTGGAAATAATTCCATGTTTCTTAGCTTCTGGGTACTAGGTTTCTTTGTGTATTTCAATGAAACTCTGACAAAATGATTCTCTCTTGTGCCCCTCATGGCTCCCCAAATTTAGTCATCCCACCATCACGGGTTTTTTGTTTAGAACCTATTGGATGTTTACCCTGATTAGGCGAATTTCACTGAAAACGCCTGAAGTTGAATTCCTCAATGGTTAAAGCTAGAACTTTGAAAATGCAGAAAAGCACTTCATATCACAACAGCACACTGTGCTTCTGTCCTGGTTCAAGTATCTCAAAGCTGAATCACTAGGTAGCAAAAGAGTTTCAAACTCACATAAAAGCTTTTCAGCCAACTGGAAATAATTCCATGTTTCTTGGCTTGTGGGTACTAGGTTTCTTTGTGTATTTCTATGAAATTCCGACAAAATGATTCTCTCTTGTGTCCCTCATGGCTCCCCAAATTTGGTCAATCCACCATCACGGGTTTTTTGTTTAGAGCCTATTGGATGTTTACCCTGATAGGGCGATTTTCACTGAAAACGATGGTAGTTTAATTCCTCAATGGTTACTGCTAGAACTTTAAAAATGCAGAAAAGCACTTCAGATCACAAGAGCTCACTGTGCTTCTTTCCTGGTTCAAGTATCTCAAAGCTGAATCACTAGGTAACAAAAGAGTTTCAAACTCACAGAATAGCGTTTTAGCGAACTGGAAATAATTCCAGGTTTCTTAGCTTCTGGGCACTTGGTTTCTTTGTGTATTTCAATGAAACTCTGACAAAATGATTCTCTCTTGTGCCCCTCATGGCTCCCCAAATTTGGTCATCCCACCATCACGGGTTTTTTGTTTAGAACCTATTGGATGTTTACCCTGATTAGGCGAATTTCACTGAAAACGCCTGTAGTTTAATTCCTCAATGTTTAAAGCTAGAACTTTGAAAATGCAGAAAAGCACTTCAGATCACAAGAGCACACTGTGCTTCTGTCCTGGTTCAAGTATCTCAAAGCTGAATCACTAGGTAGCAAAAGAGTTTCAAACTCACAGAAAAGCTTTTTAACCAACTGGAAATAATTCCTTGTTTCTTAGCTTCTGGGCACTAGGTTTCTTTGTGTATTTCAATGAAACTCTGAAAAAAATGATTCTCTCATGTGCCCCTCAAGGCTCCCCAAGTTTTGTCATCCCACCATCAAGGGTGTTTTGTTTACAGTCTATTGGATGTTTACCCTGATTAGGCGAAAATGCCTGAAAACGCCTGTGAGTTTAATTCTTAAATGGTTAATGCTATTACTTTAAAAACGCAGAACAAAACTTTAGTTCACAAGAGCACACTGTGCTTCTCTCCTGGTTCAAGTATCTGAAAGCTGAATCACTAGGTAGCAAAAGAGTTTCAAACTCACAGAAAAGCGTTTTAGCCAACTTGAAATAATTCCATGTTTCTTAGCTTGTGGGGTACTAGGTTTCTTTGTGTATTTCAATGAAACTCTGACAAAATGATTCTCTCTTGTGCCCCTCATGGCTCCCCAAATTTGGTCATCCCACCATCACGGGTTTTTTGTTTAGAACCTATTGGATGTTTACCCTGATTAGGCGAATTTCACTGAAAACGCCTGTAGTTTAATTCTTCAATGGTTAATGCTAGAACTTTGAAAATGCAGAAAAGCACTTCAGATCACAAGAGCACACTGTCCTTCTGTCCTAGTTCAAGTATCTCAAAGCTGAATCACTAGGTAATAAAAGAGTTTCAAACTCACACAAAAGCGTTTTAGCAAACTGGAAATAATTCCATCTTTCTTAGCTTCTGGACACTAGGTGTCTTTGTGTATTTCAATGAAACTCTGAAATAATGATTCTCTCATGTGCCCCTCAAGACTCCCCAAGTTTGGTCATCCCACCATCAAGGATGTTTTGTTTACAGTCTATTGGTTGTTTACCCTGATTAGGCGAAAATGCCTGAAAACGCCTGTGAGTTTAATTCTTAAATGGTTCATGCTAGAACTTTAAAAAACACAGAAAAACACTTTAGTTTACAAGAGCACACTGAGCTTCTATCCTGGTTCAAGTATCTCAAAGCTGAATCACTAGGTAGCAAAAGAGTTTCAAACTCACAGAAAAGCATTTTAGCGAACTGTAAATAATTCCATGTTTCTTAGCTTCTGGGCACTAGGTTTCTTTGTGTATTTCAATGAAACTCTGACAAAATGATTCTCTCTTGTGCCCCTCATGGCTCCCCAAATTTGGTCATCCCACCATCACGGGTTTTTTGTTTAGAACCTATTGGATGTTAACCCTGATTAGGCGAATTTCACTAAAAACGCCTGTAGTTTAATTCCTCAATGGTTAATGCTAGAACTTTGAAAATGCAGAAAAGCACTTCAGATCACAAGAGCACAGTGTGCTTCTGTCCTGGTTTAAGTATCTCAAAGCTGAATCACTAGGTAGCAAAAGAGTTTCAAACTCACAGAAAAGCGATTTAGCCAACTGGAAATAATTCCATGTTTCTTAGCTTCTGGGTACTAGGTTTCTTTGTGTATTTCAATGAAACTCTGACAAAATGATTCTCTCTTGTGCCCCTCATGGCTCCCCAAATTTAGTCATCCCACCATCACGGGTTTTTTGTTTAGAACCTATTGGATGTTTACCCTGATTAGGCGAATTTCACTGAAAACGCCTGAAGTTGAATTCCTCAATGGTTAAAGCTAGAACTTTGAAAATGCAGAAAAGCACTTCATATCACAACAGCACACTGTGCTTCTGTCCTGGTTCAAGTATCTCAAAGCTGAATCACTAGGTAGCAAAAGAGTTTCAAACTCACATAAAAGCTTTTCAGCCAACTGGAAATAATTCCATGTTTCTTGGCTTGTGGGTACTAGGTTTCTTTGTGTATTTCTATGAAATTCCGACAAAATGATTCTCTCTTGTGTCCCTCATGGCTCCCCAAATTTGGTCAATCCACCATCACGGGTTTTTTGTTTAGAGCCTATTGGATGTTTACCCTGATAGGGCGATTTTCACTGAAAACGATGGTAGTTTAATTCCTCAATGGTTACTGCTAGAACTTTAAAAATGCAGAAAAGCACTTCAGATCACAAGAGCTCACTGTGCTTCTTTCCTGGTTCAAGTATCTCAAAGCTGAATCACTAGGTAACAAAAGAGTTTCAAACTCACAGAATAGCGTTTTAGCGAACTGGAAATAATTCCAGGTTTCTTAGCTTCTGGGCACTTGGTTTCTTTGTGTATTTCAATGAAACTCTGACAAAATGATTCTCTCTTGTGCCCCTCATGGCTCCCCAAATTTGGTCATCCCACCATCACGGGTTTTTTGTTTAGAACCTATTGGATGTTTACCCTGATTAGGCGAATTTCACTGAAAACGCCTGTAGTTTAATTCCTCAATGTTTAAAGCTAGAACTTTGAAAATGCAGAAAAGCACTTCAGATCACAAGAGCACACTGTGCTTCTGTCCTGGTTCAAGTATCTCAAAGCTGAATCACTAGGTAGCAAAAGAGTTTCAAACTCACAGAAAAGCTTTTTTAACCAACTGGAAATAATTCCTTGTTTCTTAGCTTCTGGGCACTAGGTTTCTTTGTGTATTTCAATGAAACTCTGAAAAAAATGATTCTCTCATGTGCCCCTCAAGGCTCCCCAAGTTTTGTCATCCCACCATCAAGGGTGTTTTGTTTACAGTCTATTGGATGTTTACCCTGATTAGGCGAAAATGCCTGAAAACGCCTGTGAGTTTAATTCTTAAATGGTTAATGCTATTACTTTAAAAACGCAGAACAAAACTTTAGTTCACAAGAGCACACTGTGCTTCTCTCCTGGTTCAAGTATCTGAAAGCTGAATCACTAGGTAGCAAAAGAGTTTCAAACTCACAGAAAAGCGTTTTAGCCAACTTGAAATAATTCCATGTTTCTTAGCTTGTGGGTACTAGGTTTCTTTGTGTATTTCAATGAAACTCTGACAAAATGATTCTCTCTTGTGCCCCTCATGGCTCCCCAAATTTGGTCATCCCACCATCACGGGTTTTTTGTTTAGAACCTATTGGATGTTTACCCTGATTAGGCGAATTTCACTGAAAACGCCTGTAGTTTAATTCTTCAATGGTTAATGCTAGAACTTTGAAAATGCAGAAAAGCACTTCAGATCACAAGAGCACACTGTCCTTCTGTCCTAGTTCAAGTATCTCAAAGCTGAATCACTAGGTAATAAAAGAGTTTCAAACTCACACAAAAGCGTTTTAGCAAACTGGAAATAATTCCATCTTTCTTAGCTTCTGGACACTAGGTGTCTTTGTGTATTTCAATGAAACTCTGAAATAATGATTCTCTCATGTGCCCCTCAAGACTCCCCAAGTTTGGTCATCCCACCATCAAGGATGTTTTGTTTACAGTCTATTGGTTGTTTACCCTGATTAGGCGAAAATGCCTGAAAACGCCTGTGAGTTTAATTCTTAAATGGTTCATGCTAGAACTTTAAAAACACAGAAAAACACTTTAGTTTACAAGAGCACACTGAGCTTCTATCCTGGTTCAAGTATCTCAAAGCTGAATCACTAGGTAGCAAAAGAGTTTCAAACTCACAGAAAAGCATTTTAGCGAACTGTAAATAATTCCATGTTTCTTAGCTTCTGGGCACTAGGTTTCTTTGTGTATTTCAATGAAACTCTGACAAAATGATTCTCTCTTGTGCCCCTCATGGCTCCCCAAATTTGGTCATCCCACCATCACGGGTTTTTTGTTTAGAACCTATTGGATGTTAACCCTGATTAGGCGAATTTCACTAAAAACGCCTGTAGTTTAATTCCTCAATGGTTAATGCTAGAACTTTGAAAATGCAGAAAAGCACTTCAGATCACAAGAGCACAGTGTGCTTCTGTCCTGGTTTAAGTATCTCAAAGCTGAATCACTAGGTAGCAAAAGAGTTTCAAACTCACAGAAAAGCGATTTAGCCAACTGGAAATAATTCCATGTTTCTTAGCTTCTGGGTACTAGGTTTCTTTGTGTATTTCAATGAAACTCTGACAAAATGATTCTCTCTTGTGCCCCTCATGGCTCCCCAAATTTAGTCATCCCACCATCACGGGTTTTTTGTTTAGAACCTATTGGATGTTTACCCTGATTAGGCGAATTTCACTGAAAACGCCTGAAGTTGAATTCCTCAATGGTTAAAGCTAGAACTTTGAAAATGCAGAAAAGCACTTCATATCACAACAGCACACTGTGCTTCTGTCCTGGTTCAAGTATCTCAAAGCTGAATCACTAGGTAGCAAAAGAGTTTCAAACTCACATAAAAGCTTTTCAGCCAACTGGAAATAATTCCATGTTTCTTGGCTTGTGGGTACTAGGTTTCTTTGTGTATTTCTATGAAATTCCGACACAAAATGATTCTCTCTTGTGTCCCTCATGGCTCCCCAAATTTGGTCAATCCACCATCACGGGTTTTTTGTTTAGAGCCTATTGGATGTTTACCCTGATTAGGCGAATTTCACTGAAAACGCCTGTAGTTTAATTCTTCAATGGTTAATGCTAGAACTTTGAAAATGCAGAAAAGCACTTCAGATCACAAGAGCACACTGTCCTTCTGTCCTAGTTCAAGTATCTCAAAGCTGAATCACTAGGTAGCAAAAGAGTTTCAAACTCACAGAAAAGCGATTTAGCCAACTGGAAATAATTCCATGTTTCTTAGCTTCTGGGCACTAGGTTTCTTTGTGTATTTCAGTGAAACTCTGAAAAAATGATTCTCTCATGTGCCCCTCAAGGCTCCCACGTTTTGTCATCCCACCATCAAGGGTGTTTTGTTTACAGTCTATTGGATGTTTACCCTGATTAGGCGAAAATGCCTGAAAACGCCTGTGAGTTTAATTCTTAAATGGTTAATGCTATTACTTTAAAAACGCAGAACAACACTTTAGTTCACAAGAGCACACTGTGCTTCTCTCCTGGTTCAAGTATCTCAAAGCTGAATCACTAGGTAGCAAAAGAGTTTCAAACTCACAGTAAAGCGTTTTAGACAACTGGAAATAATTCCATGTTTCTTAGCTTGTGGGTATTAGGTTTCTTTGTGTATTTCAATGAAACTCTGACAAAATGATTCTCTCTTGTGCCCCTCATGGCTCCCAAAATTTGGTCATCCCACCATCACGGGTTTTTTGTTTAGAACCTATTGGATGTTAACCCTGATTAGGCGAATTTCACTAAAAACGCCTGTAGTTTAATTCCTCAATGGTTAATGCTAGAACTTTGAAAATGCAGAAAAGCACTTCAGATCACAAGAGCACAGTGTGCTTCTGTCCTGGTTTAAGTATCTCAAAGCTGAATCACTAGGTAGCAAAAGAGTTTCAAACTCACAGAAAAGCGATTTAGCCAACTGGAAATAATTCCATGTTTCTTAGCTTCTGGGTACTAGGTTTCTTTGTGTATTTCAATGAAACTCTGACAAAATGATTCTCTCTTGTGCCCCTCATGGCTCCCCAAATTTAGTCATCCCACCATCACGGGTTTTTTGTTTAGAACCTATTGGATGTTTACCCTGATTAGGCGAATTTCACTGAAAACGCCTGAAGTTGAATTCCTCAATGGTTAAAGCTAGAACTTTGAAAATGCAGAAAAGCACTTCATATCACAACAGCACACTGTGCTTCTGTCCTGGTTCAAGTATCTCAAAGCTGAATCACTAGGTAGCAAAAGAGTTTCAAACTCACATAAAAGCTTTTCAGCCAACTGGAAATAATTCCATGTTTCTTGGCTTGTGGGTACTAGGTTTCTTTGTGTATTTCTATGAAATTCCGACAAAATGATTCTCTCTTGTGTCCCTCATGGCTCCCCAAATTTGGTCAATCCACCATCACGGGTTTTTTGTTTAGAGCCTATTGGATGTTTACCCTGATAGGGGGATTTTCACTGAAAACGATGGTAGTTTAATTCCTCAATGGTTACTGCTAGAACTTTAAAAATGCAGAAAAGCACTTCAGATCACAAGAGCTCACTGTGCTTCTTTCCTGGTTCAAGTATCTCAAAGCTGAATCACTAGGTAACAAAAGAGTTTCAAACTCACAGAATAGCGTTTTAGCGAACTGGAAATAATTCCAGGTTTCTTAGCTTCTGGGCACTAGGTTTCTTTGTGTATTTCAATGAAACTCTGAAAAAAATGATTCTCTCATGTGCCCCGCAAGGCTCCCCAAGTTTTGTCATCCCACCATCAAGGGTGTTTTGTTTACAGTCTATTGGATGTTTACCCTGATTAGGCGAAAATGCCTGAAAACGCCTGTGAGTTTAATTCTTAAATGGTTAATGCTATTACTTTAAAAACGCAGAACAAAACTTTAGTTCACAAGAGCACACTGTGCTTCTCTCCTGGTTCAAGTATCTGAAAGCTGAATCACTAGGTAGCAAAAGAGTTTCAAACTCACAGAAAAGCGTTTTAGCCAACTTGAAATAATTCCATGTTTCTTAGCTTGTGGGTACTAGGTTTCTTTGTGTATTTCAATGAAACTCTGACAAAATGATTCTCTCTTGTGCCCCTCATGGCTCCCCAAATTTGGTCATCCCACCATCACGGGTTTTTTGTTTAGAACCTATTGGATGTTTACCCTGATTAGGCGAATTTCACTGAAAACGCCTGTAGTTTAATTCCTCAATGTTTAAAGCTAGAACTTTGAAAATGCAGAAAAGCACTTCAGATCACAAGAGCACACTGTGCTTCTGTCCTGGTTCAAGTATCTCAAAGCTGAATCACTAGGTAGCAAAAGAGTTTCAAACTCACAGAAAAGCTTTTTAACCAACTGGAAATAATTCCTTGTTTCTTAGCTTCTGGGCACTAGGTTTCTTTGTGTATTTCAATGAAACTCTGAAAAAAATGATTCTCTCATGTGCCCCTCAAGGCTCCCCAAGTTTTGTCATCCCACCATCAAGGGTGTTTTGTTTACAGTCTATTGGATGTTTACCCTGATTAGGCGAAAATGCCTGAAAACGCCTGTGAGTTTAATTCTTAAATGGTTAATGCTATTACTTTAAAAACGCAGAACAAAACTTTAGTTCACAAGAGCACACTGTGCTTCTCTCCTGGTTCAAGTATCTGAAAGCTGAATCACTAGGTAGCAAAAGAGTTTCAAACTCACAGAAAAGCGTTTTAGCCAACTTGAAATAATTCCATGTTTCTTAGCTTGTGGGTACTAGGTTTCTTTGTGTATTTCAATGAAACTCTGACAAAATGATTCTCTCTTGTGCCCCTCATGGCTCCCCAAATTTGGTCATCCCACCATCACGGGTTTTTTGTTTAGAACCTATTGGATGTTTACCCTGATTAGGCGAATTTCACTGAAAACGCCTGTAGTTTAATTCTTCAATGGTTAATGCTAGAACTTTGAAAATGCAGAAAAGCACTTCAGATCACAAGAGCACACTGTCCTTCTGTCCTAGTTCAAGTATCTCAAAGCTGAATCACTAGGTAATAAAAGAGTTTCAAACTCACACAAAAGCGTTTTAGCAAACTGGAAATAATTCCATCTTTCTTAGCTTCTGGACACTAGGTGTCTTTGTGTATTTCAATGAAACTCTGAAATAATGATTCTCTCATGTGCCCCTCAAGACTCCCCAAGTTTGGTCATCCCACCATCAAGGATGTTTTGTTTACAGTCTATTGGTTGTTTACCCTGATTAGGCGAAAATGCCTGAAAACGCCTGTGAGTTTAATTCTTAAATGGTTCATGCTAGAACTTTAAAAACACAGACATAAAAAAAACACTTTAGTTTACAAGAGCACACTGAGCTTCTATCCTGGTTCAAGTATCTCAAAGCTGAATCACTAGGTAGCAAAAGAGTTTCAAACTCACAGAAAAGCATTTTAGCGAACTGTAAATAATTCCATGTTTCTTAGCTTCTGGGCACTAGGTTTTTTTGTGTATTTCAATGAAACTCTGACAAAATGATTCTCTCTTGTGCCCCTCATGGCTCCCCAAATTTGGTCATCCCACCATCACGGGTTTTTTGTTTAGAACCTATTGGATGTTAACCCTGATTAGGCGAATTTCACTAAAAAACGCCTGTAGTTTAATTCCTCAATGGTTAATGCTAGAACTTTGAAAATGCAGAAAAGCACTTCAGATCACAAGAGCACAGTGTGCTTCTGTCCTGGTTTAAGTATCTCAAAGCTGAATCACTAGGTAGCAAAAGAGTTTCAAACTCACAGAAAAGCGATTTAGCCAACTGGAAATAATTCCATGTTTCTTAGCTTCTGGGTACTAGGTTTCTTTGTGTATTTCAATGAAACTCTGACAAAATGATTCTCTCTTGTGCCCCTCATGGCTCCCCAAATTTAGTCATCCCACCATCACGGGTTTTTTGTTTAGAACCTATTGGATGTTTACCCTGATTAGGCGAATTTCACTGAAAACGCCTGAAGTTGAATTCCTCAATTGTTAAAGCTAGAACTTTGAAAATGCAGAAAAGCACTTCATATCACAACAGCACACTGTGCTTCTGTCCTGGTTCAAGTATCTCAAAGCTGAATCACTAGGTAGCAAAAGAGTTTCAAACTCACATAAAAGCTTTTCAGCCAACTGGAAATAATTCCATGTTTCTTGGCTTGTGGGTACTAGGTTTCTTTGTGTATTTCTATGAAATTCCGACAAAATGATTCTCTCTTGTGTCCCTCATGGCTCCCCAAATTTGGTCAATCCACCATCACGGGTTTTTTGTTTAGAGCCTATTGGATGTTTACCCTGATAGGGCGATTTTCACTGAAAACGATGGTAGTTTAATTCCTCAATGGTTACTGCTAGAACTTTAAAAATGCAGAAAAGCACTTCAGATCACAAGAGCTCACTGTGCTTCTTTCCTGGTTCAAGTATCTCAAAGCTGAATCACTAGGTAACAAAAGAGTTTCAAACTCACAGAATAGCGTTTTAGCGAACTGGAAATAATTCCAGGTTTCTTAGCTTCTGGGCACTTGGTTTCTTTGTGTATTTCAATGAAACTCTGACAAAATGATTCTCTCTTGTGCCCCTCATGGCTCCCCAAATTTGGTCATCCCCACCATCACGGGTTTTTTGTTTAGAACCTATTGGATGTTTACCCTGATTAGGCGAATTTCACTGAAAACGCCTGTAGTTTAATTCCTCAATGTTTAAAGCTAGAACTTTGAAAATGCAGAAAAGCACTTCAGATCACAAGAGCACACTGTGCTTCTGTCCTGGTTCAAGTATCTCAAAGCTGAATCACTAGGTAGCAAAAGAGTTTCAAACTCACAGAAAAGCTTTTTAACCAACTGGAAATAATTCCTTGTTTCTTAGCTTCTGGGCACTAGGTTTCTTTGTGTATTTCAATGAAACTCTGAAAAAAATGATTCTCTCATGTGCCCCTCAAGGCTCCCCAAGTTTTGTCATCCCACCATCAAGGGTGTTTTGTTTACAGTCTATTGGATGTTTACCCTGATTAGGCGAAAATGCCTGAAAACGCCTGTGAGTTTAATTCTTAAATGGTTAATGCTATTACTTTAAAAACGCAGAACAAAACTTTAGTTCACAAGAGCACACTGTGCTTCTCTCCTGGTTCAAGTATCTGAAAGCTGAATCACTAGGTAGCAAAAGAGTTTCAAACTCACAGAAAAGCGTTTTAGCCAACTTGAAATAATTCCATGTTTCTTAGCTTGTGGGTACTAGGTTTCTTTGTGTATTTCAATGAAACTCTGACAAAATGATTCTCTCTTGTGCCCCTCATGGCTTCCCAAATTTGGTCATCCCACCATCACGGGTTTTTTGTTTAGAACCTATTGGATGTTTACCCTGATTAGGCGAATTTCACTGAAAACGCCTGTAGTTTAATTCTTCAATGGTTAATGCTAGAACTTTGAAAATGCAGAAAAGCACTTCAGATCACAAGAGCACACTGTCCTTCTGTCCTAGTTCAAGTATCTCAAAGCTGAATCACTAGGTAATAAAAGAGTTTCAAACTCACACAAAAGCGTTTTAGCAAACTGGAAATAATTCCATCTTTCTTAGCTTCTGGACACTAGGTGTCTTTGTGTATTTCAATGAAACTCTGAAATAATGATTCTCTCATGTGCCCCTCAAGACTCCCCAAGTTTGGTCATCCCACCATCAAGGATGTTTTGTTTACAGTCTATTGGTTGTTTACCCTGATTAGGCGAAAATGCCTGAAAACGCCTGTGAGTTTAATTCTTAAATGGTTCATGCTAGAACTTTAAAAACACAGAAAAACACTTTAGTTTACAAGAGCACACTAAGCTTCTATCCTGGTTCAAGTATCTCAAAGCTGAATCACTAGGTAGCAAAAGAGTTTCAAACTCACAGAAAAGCATTTTAGCGAACTGTAAATAATTCCATGTTTCTTAGCTTCTGGGCACTAGGTTTCTTTGTGTATTTCAATGAAACTCTGACAAAATGATTCTCTCTTGTGCCCCTCATGGCTCCCCAAATTTGGTCATCCCACCATCACGGGTTTTTTGTTTAGAACCTATTGGATGTTAACCCTGATTAGGCGAATTTCACTAAAAACGCCTGTAGTTTAATTCCTCAATGGTTAATGCTAGAACTTTGAAAATGCAGAAAAGCACTTCAGATCACAAGAGCACAGTGTGCTTCTGTCCTGGTTTAAGTATCTCAAAGCTGAATCACTAGGTAGCAAAAGAGTTTCAAACTCACAGAAAAGCGATTTAGCCAACTGGATATAATTCCATGTTTCTTAGCTTCTGGGTACTAGGTTTCTTTGTGTATTTCAATGAAACTCTGACAAAATGATTCTCTCTTGTGCCCCTCATGGCTCCCCAAATTTAGTCATCCCACCATCACGGGTTTTTTGTTTAGAACCTATTGGATGTTTACCCCTGATTAGGCGAATTTCACTGAAAACGCCTGAAGTTGAATTCCTCAATGGTTAAAGCTAGAACTTTGAAAATGCAGAAAAGCACTTCATATCACAACAGCACACTGTGCTTCTGTCCTGGTTCAAGTATCTCAAAGCTGAATCACTAGGTAGCAAAAGAGTTTCAAACTCACATAAAAGCTTTTCAGCCAACTGGAAATAATTCCATGTTTCTTGGCTTGTGGGTACTAGGTTTCTTTGTGTATTTCTATGAAATTCCGACAAAATGATTCTCTCTTGTGTCCCTCATGGCTCCCCAAATTTGGTCAATCCACCATCACGGGTTTTTTGTTTAGAGCCTATTGGATGTTTACCCTGATAGGGCGATTTTCACTGAAAACGATGGTAGTTTAATTCCTCAATGGTTACTGCTAGAACTTTAAAAATGCAGAAAAGCACTTCAGATCACAAGAGCTCACTGTGCTTCTTTCCTGGTTCAAGTATCTCAAAGCTGAATCACTAGGTAACAAAAGAGTTTCAAACTCACAGAATAGCGTTTTAGCGAACTGGAAATAATTCCAGGTTTCTTAGCTTCTGGGCACTAGGTTTCTTTGTGTATTTCAATGAAACTCTGAAAAAAATGATTCTCTCATGTGCCCCTCAAGGCTCCCCAAGTTTTGTCATCCCACCATCAAGGGTGTGTTTTGTTTACAGTCTATTGGATGTTTACCCTGATTAGGCTAAAATGCCTGAAAACGCCTGTGAGTTTAATTCTTAAATGGTTAATGCTATTACTTTAAAAACGCAGAACAAAACTTTAGTTCACAAGAGCACACTGTGCTTCTCTCCTGGTTCAAGTATCTGAAAGCTGAATCACTAGGTAGCAAAAGTGTTTCAAACTCACAGTAAAGCGTTTTAGACAACTGGAAATAATTCCATGTTTCTTAGCTTGTGGGTACTAGGTTTCTTTGTGTATTTCAATGAAACTCTGACAAAATGATTCTCTCTTGTGCCCCTCATGGCTCCCCAAATTTGGTCATCCCACCATCACGGGTTTTTTGTTTAGAACCTATTGGATGTTAACCGTGATTAGGCGAATTTCACTAAAAAACGCCTGTAGTTTAATTCCTCAATGGTTAATGCTAGAACTTTGAAAATGCAGAAAAGCACTTCAGATCACAAGAGCACAGTGTGCTTCTGTCCTGGTTTAAGTATCTCAAAGCTGAATCACTAGGTAGCAAAAGAGTTTCAAACTCACAGAAAAGCGATTTAGCCAACTGGAAATAATTCCATGTTTCTTAGCTTCTGGGTACTAGGTTTCTTTAAGTATTTCAATGAAACTCTGACAAAATGATTCTCTCTTGTGCCCCTCATGGCTCCCCAAATTTAGTCATCCCACCATCACGGGTTTTTTGTTTAGAACCTATTGGATGTTTACCCTGATTAGGCGAATTTCACTGAAAACGCCTGAAGTTGAATTCCTCAATGGTTAAAGCTAGAACTTTGAAAATGCAGAAAAGCACTTCATATCACAAGAGCACACTGTGCTTCTGTCCTGGTTCAAGTATCTCAAAGCTGAATCACTAGGTAGCAAAAGAGTTTCAAACTCACATAAAAGCTTTTCAGCCAACTGGAAATAATTCCATGTTTCTTGGCTTGTGGGTACTAGGTTTCTTTGTGTATTTCTATGAAACTCCGACAAAATGATTCTCTCTTGTGTCCCTCATGGCTCCCCAAATTTGGTCAATCCACCATCACGGGTTTTTTGTTTAGAGCCTATTGGATGTTTACCCTGATAGGGCGATTTTCACTGAAAACGATGGTAGTTTAATTCCTCAATGGTTACTGCTAGTACTTTAAAAATGCAGAAAAGCACTTCAGATCACAAGAGCTCACTGTGCTTCTTTCCTGGTTCAAGTATCTCAAAGCTGAATCACTAGGTAACAAAAGAGTTTCAAACTCACAGAAAAGCGTTTTAGCGAACTGGAAATAATTCCAGGTTTCTTAGCTTCTGGGCACTAGGTTTCTTTGTGTATTTCAATGAAACTCTGACAAAATGATTCTCTCTTGTGCCCCTCATGGCTCCCCAAATTTGGTCATCCCACCATCACGGGTTTTTTGTTTAGAACCTATTGGATGTTTACCCTGATTAGGCGAATTTCACTGAAAACGCCTGTAGTTTAATTCCTCAATGTTTAAAGCTAGAACTTTGAAAATGCAGAAAAGCACTTCAGATCACAAGAGCACACTGTGCTTCTGTCCTGGTTCAAGTATCTCAAAGCTGAATCACTAGGTAGCAAAAGAGTTTCAAACTCACAGAAAAGCTTTTTAACCAACTGGAAATAATTCCTTGTTTCTTAGCTTCTGGGCACTAGGTTTCTTTGTGTATTTCAATGAAACTCTGAAAAAAAATGATTCTCTCATGTGCCCCTCAAGGCTCCCCAAGTTTTGTCATCCCACCATCAAGGGTGTTTTGTTTACAGTCTATTGGATGTTTACCCTGATTAGGCGAAAATGCCTGAAAACGCCTGTGAGTTTAATTCTTAAATGGTTAATGCTATTACTTTAAAAACGCAGAACAAAAACTTTAGTTCACAAGAGCACACTGTGCTTCTCTCCTGGTTCAAGTATCTGAAAGCTGAATCACTAGGTAGCAAAAGAGTTTCAAACTCACAGAAAAGCGTTTTAGCCAACTTGAAATAATTCCATGTTTCTTAGCTTGTGGGTACTAGGTTTCTTTGTGTATTTCAATGAAACTCTGACAAAATGATTCTCTCTTGTGCCCCTCATGGCTCCCCAAATTTGTTCATCCCACCATCACGGGTTTTTTGTTTAGAACCTATTGGATGTTTACCCTGATTAGGCGAATTTCACTGAAAATGCCTGTAGTTTAATTCCTCAATGGTTAAAGCTAGAACTTTGAAAATGCAGAAAAGCACTTCATATCACAAGAGCACACTGTGCTTCTGTCCTGGTTCAAGTATCTCAAAGCTGAATCACTAGGTAGCAAAAGAGTTTCAAACTTACATAAAAGCTTTTTAGCCAACTGGAAATAATTCCATGTTTCTTGGCTTTGTGGGTACTAGGTTTCTTTGTGTATTTCTATGAAACTCTGACAAAATGATTCTCTCTTGTGCCCTTCATGGCTCCCCAAATTTGGTCAATCCACCATCACAGGTTTTTTGTTTAGAGCCTATTAGATGTTTACCCTGATTAGGCGAATTTCACTGCAAACGCCTGTAGTTTAATTCCTCAAAGGTTAATGCTAGAACTTTGAAAATGCAGAAAAGCATTTCAGATCACAAGAGCACACTGTGCTTCTGTCCTGGTTCAAGTATCTCAAAGCTGAATTACTAGGTAGCAAAAGAGTTTCAAACTCACAGAAAAGCGTTTTAGCCAACCTGAAATAATTCCATGTTTCTTAGCTTGTGGGTACTAGGTTTCTTTGTGTATTTCAATGAAACTCTGACAAAATGATTCTCTCTTGTGCCCCTCATGGCTCCCCAAATTTGGTCATCCCACCATCACGGGTTTTTTGTTTAGAACCTATTGGATGTTTACCCTGATAAGGCGAATTTCACTGAAAACGCCTGTAGTTTAATTCCTCAATGGTTAAAGCTAGAACTTTGAAAATGCAGAAAAGCACTTCATATCACAAGAGCACACTGTGCTTCTGTCCTGGTTCAAGTATCTCAAAGCTGAATCACTAGGTAGCAAAAGAGTTTCAAACTCACATAACTGCTTTTCAGCCAACTGGAAATAATTCCATATTTCTTGGCTTGTGGGTACCTGGTTTTATTGTGTATTTCTATGAAACTCTGAAAAAGTGATTCACTCTTGTACCCCTCATGGCTGCCCAAATTTGGTCAATCCACCATCACGGGTTTTTTGTTTAGAGCCTATTGGATGTTTACCCTGATAGGGCGATTTTCACTGAAAACGATGGTAGTTTAATTCCTCAATGGTTAGTGCTAGAACTTTGAAAATGCAGAAAAGCACTTCAGATCACAAGAGCACACTGTCCTTCTGTCCTAGTTCAAGTATCTCAAAGCTGAATCACTAGGTAGCAAAAGAGTTTCAAACTCACAGAAAAGCAATTTAGCCAACTGGAAATAATTCCATGTTTCTTAGCTTCTGGGCACTAGGTTTCTTTGTGTATTTCAGTGAAACTCTGAAAAAATGATTCTCTCATGTGCCCCTCAAGGCTCCCAAGTTTTGTCATCCACCATCAAGGGTGTTTTGTTTACAGTCTATTGGATGTTTACCCTGATTAGGCGAAAATGCCTGAAAACGCCTGTGAGTTTAATTCTTAAATGGTTAATGCTATTACTTTAAAAACGCAGAACAACACTTTAGTTCACAAGAGCACACTGTGCTTCTCTCCTGGTTCAAGTATCTCAAAGCTGAATCACTAGGTAGCAAAAGAGTTTCAAACTCACAGAAAAGCGTTTTAGCCAACTTGAAATAATTCCATGTTTCTTAGCTTGTGGGTACTGGGTTTCTTTGTGTATTTCAATGAAACTCTGACAAAATGATTCTCTCTTGTGCCCCTCATGGCTCCCCAAATTTGGTCAATCCACCATCACGGGTTTTTTGTTTAGAACCTATTGGATGTTTACCCTGATTAGGCGAATTTCACTGAAAATGCCTGTAGTTTAATTCCTCAATGGTTAAAGCTAGAACTTTGAAAATGCAGAAAAGCACTTCATATCACAAGAGCACACTGTGCTTCTGTCCTGGTTCAAGTATCTCAAAGCTGAATCACTAGGTAGCAAAAGAGTTTCAAACTTACAGAAAAGCTTTTTAGCCAACTGGAAATAATTCCATGTTTCTTGGCTTGTGGGTACTAGGTTTCTTTGTGTATTTCTATGAAACTCTGACAAAATGATTCTCTCTTGTGCCCTTCATGGCTCCCCAAATTTGGTCAATCCACCATCACAGGTTTTTTGTTTAGAGCCTATTAGATGTTTACCCTGATTAGGCGAATTTTACTGAAAACGCCTGTAGTTTAATTCCTCAATGGTTAATGCTAGAACTTTGAAAATGCAGAAAAGCATTTCAGATCACAAGAGCACACTGTGCTTCTGTCCTGGATCAAGTATCTCAAAGCTGAATTACTAGGTAGCAAAAGAGTTTCAAACTCACAGAAAAGCGTTTTAGCCAACCTGAAATAATTCCATGTTTCTTAGCTTGTGGGTACTAGGTTTCTTTGTGTATTTCAATGAAACTCTGACAAAATGATTCTCTCTTGTGCCCCTCATGGCTCCCCAAATTTGGTCATCCCACCATCACGGGTTTTTTGTTTAGAACCTATTGGATGTTTACCCTGATACGGCGAATTTCACTGAAAACGCCTGTAGTTTAATTCCTCAATGGTTAAAGCTAGAACTTTGAAAATGCAGAAAAGCACTTCATATCACAAGAGCACACTGTCCTTCTGTCCTAGTTCAAGTATCTCAAAGCTGAATCACTAGGTTGCAAAAGAGTTTCAAACTCACAGAAAAGCGATTTAGCCAACTGGAAATAATTCCATGTTTGTTAGCTTCTGGGCACTAGGTTTCTTTGTGTATTTCAGTGAAACTCTGAAAAAATGATTCTCTCATGTGCCTCTCAAGGCTCCCAAGTTTTGTCATCCCACCATCAAGGGTGTTTTGTTTACAGTCTATTGGATGTTTACCCTGATTAGGCGAAAATGCCTGAAAACGCCTGTGAGTTTAATTCTTAAAAAGTTAATGCTATTACTTTAAAAACGCAGAACAACACTTTAGTTCACAAGAGCACACTGTGCTTCTCTCCTGGTTCAAGTATCTCAAAGCTGAATCACTAGGTAGCAAAAGAGTTTCAAACTCACAGAAAAGCGTTTTAGACAACTGGAAATAATTCCATGTTTCTTAGCTTGTGGGTATTAGGTTTCTTTGTGTATTTCAATTAAACTCTGACAAAATGATTCTCTCTTGTGCCCCTCATGGCTCCCCAAATTTAGTCATCCCACCATCACGGGTTTTTTTTTTAGAACCTATTGGATGTTTACCCTGATTAGGCGAATTTCACTGAAAACGCCTGTAGTTTAATTCCTCAATGGTTAAAGGTAGAACTTTGAAAATGCAGAAAAGCAGTTCATATCACAAGAGCACACTGTGCTTCTGTCATGGTTCAAGTATCTCAAAGTTGAATCACTAGGTAGCAAAAGAGTTTCAAACTTACAGAAAAGCTTTTTAGCCACCTGGAAATAATTCCTTGTTTCTTAGCTTCTGGGCACTAGGTTTCTTTGTGTATTTCAATGAAACTCTGACAAAATGATTCTCTCATGTGCCCCTCAAGGCTCCAAAGTTTTGTCATCCC
>JAKELJ010000459.1:0-27089 GCA_025594165.1 Tamias sibiricus
GTGCCAAAAATGTACAGTGGAGAAAGGATAGCCTCTTCAACAAATGGTGCTGGGAAAACTGGAAATCCATATGCAACAAAATGAAATTAAACCTTTATCTCTCACCATGCACAAAACTCAATTCAAAGTGGATCAAAGACCTAGGAATTAGATCAGAGACAATACACCTAATAGAAGAAAAAGTAAGCTCCAATTTCCAACATGTTGGATTAGGCCCCAAGTTCCTTAATAAGAATCCTGTAGCGCAAGAATTACTACCAAGAATTAATGAATGGGATAGATTTAAACTAAAAAGCTTCTTTTCAGCAAAAGTAACAATCAGTGAGGTGAATAGAGAGCCAACTAATTGGGAACAAATATTTAATACATGCACATCAGATAGAGCACTAATCTCTAGAATATATAAAGAACTCAAAAAATTTTACACTAAAAAAACAAATAACCCAATCAATAAATGGGCTAAGGAATTGAGAAGACACCTCTCAGAAGAAGAAGATACACGATTAATCAACAAATACATGAAAAAATGTTCAACATCGCTGGCAATTAGAGAAATGCAAATCAAAACTACTCTAAGATTTCACTTCACTCCAGTCAGAATGGCAGCCATCAAGAACACAAGCAACAATAAATGTTGGAGAGGATGTGGAGAAAAAGGCACACTCATACATTGCTGGTGGGACTGCAAAATGGTGCAACCGTTATGGAAAGCAGTATGGAGATTTCTTGGAAAACTGGGAATGGAACCATCCTATGACCCAGCCATCCCACTCTTGGGTCTATTCCCAAAGGACTTAAAAACAGCATATTACAGTGACACAGCTATCTCAATGTTTGTAGCTGCACAATTCACAATAGCTAGGTTGTGGAATCAACCTAGATGTCCCTCAGTAAATGAGTGGATTAAGAAAATGTGGTATATACGCACAATGGAATTTTACTCAGCAATAAAAGAAAATAAATTAATGGCATTTGCAGGTAAATGGATGAAGTTGGAAATACATAATGCTAAGTGAAGTTAGTCAGTCTCAAAATCCAAGTACCAAATGTTCTCTCTTATATAAGGAGGCTATTTCAAAGTATTGTTGGATGGGGGTACATAGGAGGGTTAGAGGAACACTAGAATGGTCAAGGGAAGGGAGGGTAAGGGAGGGAGCAAGAGGGGAGGGAGGGGGGGAAAAAAAAAGGTGGTTGAATGAGACGGATATCATTTTCCTTAATGCATGATTGAAGACCTAAATTGCACGAATATACTTTGTATACAAACAGTTGTATGTAAAAAGATACTAAATATATGCACTATGAGTTGTACATATTAAAAATTATAAAAATAAAAATAAAAAAAATACAAAAAAAAAAAAAAAAAAAAATAACAAATCTGTCAAAAAGAAAAAAAAAAAAAAAAAAAAAAAAAAAAAAAAAAAAAAGAGGCAAAGACAGGAGAAAGAATACTAAATTTGCTTCTAAATATACAAAAATAGCAATAGATTTTTGACTAAATGTCACAATGTCCAAATAAACTCATTTTCCCCTTCATTTATAAACCTCTTCAGTATATTCTGAGGCTCCAATTGTGGTTGCTGGACAAAATTTTATTGTAATAGATTTGGGCTTTTTAGAGATTAAAAACACTGGGGGTGTGGCTCAGAGGTAGAGTGCTTGCCTAGCACATGTGAGGCCCTGGGTTCGATCCTCAGCACCACATAAAAACAAATAAAAGTATTGAGTACAACTACAACTAAAAAATAAATATTTTAAAAAACTCAGAAGACAAATATATTTGTTGTTTTATACAGATAAAGAAACCACAAAGCCCTCAAAGGGGAAGAATTGGTTCCAGGTTGTGTGGCCTGTTAGTTTCGAATAAGGACTAGACACAAGGCATCTTGATTTCCAGCTCAGTATTCAATAAACTCTAAAAAACATGTTCATTTGTTTTCTCAAATGCAAATAATATCCATATATATGCCATCAGGGATTATGCCAGTTTACTGTTCGGAGGGGAGGAAAACTTAGTTGATCTCATGAATGTCATGGTTTATTAAGAATAACAGGAAAAAAAAAAAGTAGGTAATCATACAAGTAATTATATACTTTTAAAATGGGAAAAGGTCTATAAAGGAATAGAATTCTTGGAAGTATACAACAGAAAACTTTATTATAGAGCAAAAGAGTAGAAGCAAGATCTCTCTTAGAGGCACTTAAACTACAACTTATAGAGTGACAAGATGTTGCATGACATTAACACTGCAGGAAGAGGAATTCATGTGCAGAAAAAGAAGCAGCAAGGTAGATACCTGGGAGAAACCAAGAGAAGGCCAATGTGCTGGGTGTAATGAAGGATGGAATAAGAGGTTCATGAGATGAGGCCTGATGAGAGAAGAGTCTTGTGAGCTCTGTCAATAACTTCTTAAAGCCAAAGAAAAGCCATTGAAGGTCTACAAGCAAAGATATGTAAAACAACCTAACTTACATTTTCAAAATGTCATTTTCTTACATTATTTCAATCATATTTTTTTTCTCTGCTGTGACCAAAACACTTGACAATATAAAGGAAACAAAGTTTTTGGTGCTCACAATTTAAGAGGTCTCAGTCCATAGATGGCCAACTCCATTGCTCTGGGCCCAAGTTGAAGCAGCACATCAAAGCAGAAGGATACAGAGTAGGAAGGCAGCTCAGGACACAGCAATCAGGAAGCAAAGAAAAACTTTGCTTACCAGGGAGAAAATATAAACCCCAAGGACAGACCCCCAATAACCTATCTCATTCAGTCATAACCTACCTGCATACAGTTATTGCCCAGTTAATCCATATCAGTGGATCAATCCACTGATTAGGTGTAGTCTCTCAATATGCAATCATTTCACCTCTGAACATTCTTGCATTATCTCACATGTGAGCTTTTGGGTGATACCTCATATCTAAACCATAAGATACTTGGTTGAAATTAGATTAGAGGGAGGAAGTTGAAAAGAACTGGTGTCAACTTAAACTATGTTAATGGTGAGAATGATGGGAAGTGGGATGATTTAAAACCTGTTTGGAATGCTAATCAACAAAATTGGATTGCTTATTAGTTATGAGAAATGAAGGAGGCCAAAGTATCACA
Organism: Tamias sibiricus; assembly: GCA_025594165.1. Classification (NCBI taxonomy): domain Eukaryota; kingdom Metazoa; phylum Chordata; class Mammalia; order Rodentia; family Sciuridae; genus Tamias; species Tamias sibiricus. Next base: position 3,111 of record JAKELJ010000459.1, read on the forward strand.
GATATATTTTGGTTATATGATGGTGCCATTATTGATTCAAGAAAGAAAAGATAAAGAACAAGTTTCAAGGTGGATGTGTGGTGGCACACAACTATAATCCCAGCAGCTCAGGAGGCTGAGCAGGGAGACTGAGTTCAAAACCAACTTCAGCAACTTAGTGAGGCCCTAAGCAATTTAGTGAGGCCCTAAGCAACTTATCAAGCTCCTAAGCAGTTTAGCAAGGCCCTAAGCAACTTATGGAGACCCTGTCTCTAAATAAAATATTAAAAGGATTGGGGATGTTTCTCAGTTGTTAAATGCCCCTTGGTTCAATCCCCAGCACAAAAATGAAGTCTAAATGAAGTGATGGAAGGTAGGCAGAAAATCAGTTCAGAGGTTAATGTTTGATTCATTAAATTTGCATTGGCATATGGTGAGATAAGAATGGCAATCATAACTGGAACTCAGAAGAATGTTGTAGAAATAAAATGTTGATTATTATTGGTATATGGGTGAAGGTTCAAGTCCATGTAAATGAAAGAAGTTGATTAAGTGGAGTGTGAAGTGAGTTGGGAAGACAGAACAAGACTGAAGTCTGAGAAATTCCAACATTAAATAGATAGGGCATGGCAAATGAGCAAATATAGAAAAAAAATAAGAGGACAAAAAGATAAGATACATCTTGTCATGGAAAATAAGAGAATGCAGATATCTTAGCCTCATGATTTCAACATTTTTTCTATATATTATAAACATAAAATTTCAAAGAAGCCCACTTTATCCTTCAGATCTTTCCTGTCATAAGCTAGAGTACAGATGTGGGCAGGTTATTAAAACTTTCTTATCTATAAAGTGGGAGTAATAATCTCTTCCTTTACATTAGATGATGGTGGATATCAGTTAGGATAACATGTAATCTGTTTACTTTGTAAACTGTGAACTATTATACAAAGTTTTTTGCCACTAGTGAGTCCATAAGATTTTATTTATTACTGATTTGCTACTAAATTCTACTGATTTTAATTGTTACTATGATACTTAATTTACAAATGGATCTTATCTGATAAATATGAATCACATTATTAGAATTTATTTACTTATTGGGTTAACGCTTTTGGTGTGTGTATATAGTAGGCTTAAATGAACAATAACTAATATTTAATTTCATTAGAGCAATGTCTCTATGTTGGGTAAGTCAAGGTAAAAATGGGAAAATAAAGAAGTGATATGTGTAGGAAAACTGAAAAAGAGGATAGTGTTCACCATGCCTATAGCACTTGTTAGAGGCCTTAAGTTAGATTAAAACTAAATGAGTTAATATTTTCTTCTCCATATATTCTCCTCTTTTCAGTGATATCAAAAACATTTTTTACTGTTGTACTATTATCTTTTCCTCCTGCTGAAGGCTTATATCTTCTTTAATTCTTGGAATATTCCTTTCCTCTTCCCCCTTGTCCATGATGGGTAGTTTCTTGGGACTCTAGCCATGTTGAACAACAGTTAGTATTTGTCCTGCCCTTATGCAGCCTTGTATCCTGGAGGGGCAAGAGAAAGTATACTACTATTTCGTATGGAAAAACGTAAGTCCATATTTATAGTTGTTGGGATCTGAGGAAGGAAGAGCGAGAAAGTACATAGTTCCAGATTTCAGATCAGGTGTGTTCTATATTTAGAGACTAAGTCTGTTACAGGTAGGACTTAGAAAAACTCTCCAGTTCAGGGAAATCCTCTCTAAACTTGCGAGCCAAATATTTTACTGGCACTTGACAGCTGTTGACCATAATGAGTTCCTAATAAAAAGTGTTTTTCACCTTTGGTCCTTTGAAATAGATTCTAAAGTGATCAAATTATTGGTTGGTGATGGATAGGAAAATAAATTTAAGCATGGACTAATGTGATAGGGTGACAGACATTGAAAGAACCAATGAGAAATGCTCAAGACACTCAGAAGGTAACATGATCAGGCTTCCCACATTATGGTTCCAGCTCTGCCTGAAATAACCAAAATTCTTTCAAACCCTCTAAGTCCTCAGGGATAAAAGTTAAATGATAATCTTTATTCTTCTACACAGCACATATTATGCAACACTTGGATGTCCCAGTTGGTCCTTTCTGTGATTTGTAGCCATTGGTTATTAAGAATTCATAGCAACTTAAAAGCAGAAGGAAGCAGAGATGAAGATATGATCTCTGTTCTTTCCAAAGTTAATTAATGCAATCTTCAGACCATATAGAAACATCGATTGCACTGATGTTTGTTTCAAACAGAGAATCAGCAAGTGATGTCTCAAGTTTAGTGTTATCATTTTTTATATCAGTGTAATGTTGTAAAAGAATATTTAGTGAGAAGATGTGACCCTGTGAATTCTCACCTTTTGGAAGTGGGATTATCAATGACATCAAAAGGCAACTAGGAAGAGATGTGATACCCATTCAAATACTACTGCATTCTCAAGAAATTACTCATAGGTGGTTTTCTAGCTCTTAATGAACATGAAAAATTGTGCTTAGTGGTTTTGAATCCTGTTAGGGTTTCTGAATACTTTGTTATTTCCTTAACTTTACAAATAACTGAATGAAAGACTTCAACATTGATTGAATCTTAGAATATAGGCTTGTTGCTGCCTACAGCAATTGCCGCTTGCAGCAACGATACCGCTTGCAGCAACGATACCGCGGGAGAAAACTCGGAGGCAGACTGGAAATGAAAAAGTTCTTTTATTCTTCTTTCTTCTAACTTCTCTCTCCGGCTCCAACAACTTCTCCAACTCCAACCACCCCTCTAACTAACCTCAACCGGTTAAATACATTTTGCCTTAACAAGGACAAGTGCTAACAGCTCGAGCTTACAGGTGCGTCACACAGTGTTCACGGGCATAAAAAGATTCTTAGATAAATGCATGAATATCAGGTGAAAATACTTGAACACCTTTATGGCTCTCAGCTAACCGCCATCTTAGCTATCCTCAATTAGGGCTCTTACATAGGTTGGCATATAAAAATGGTTAGCAGCATTTTTCATCAGTAGTTGAAATTGCTTAGAAGAAAGAATCATGCAAACTTAAGAAATAATTGTGTTCAATAATTTAAAAAGCAGAAGCCAGAATATTGTTTAGAATATGACATATTCTAAAACAATTTTTCCAAAGTAGGATCCCTGGACCAGTAACATAAGCATCACCTGGGCATTGTTAGAAATGCTGATTATTGGACCTCATGCCAAACCTCATGAACCAGTTTCTTAGGGATAGGGCCCAGAAATATGTTTTTTTTAAGTAATGCTGAGATTGGAGTGCTGGTAATGTTTGCTAATGATCTAGAGGAATAATTTTTTTCTTCTTATATGAAAAAAATCCTTATTTTTTAGATGTTGATGGAAAATAACATTCTATCTCTGCTCACCCTCATGTCTCTGTCCTAGACATGAGGATGAGCAGAGATTTTTCCTTTTCTTTTTAGTATTTGATTTGGGAGGTATTTTTCCCATCACAAAACAGAACAGCTTTCCAGTGGTTTCTTCCATACTGGAGGTATTACAAGAAGAAATTTTAGGACAAAAATATAAGCCTAAAATTTCATCCCATTTTCCAAAGAGGAAACTTGGGTCTAGTTTAAGATCAACAAGTTAGTATGTAGCAGAGAAAACCTTTGCACCACATATTCTAAGTTCATGCCCAGTTGTTCTCATTCCATTGCTCACTCCTGTGGATTGATATCAATGCCATCATGTGCTTTGGGGAGACAATCCCTGAATTCTCATTCATCACATGAGAAAGAGGTGCAGAGTGTTTTTTGTGGACTACCCAAAAGCCACAAAGCAAGCAGTAATGCCAGGAACATTGTGACAGCATGAGGGACCTAAGAAATGGATTGGTTTATGAAATTCTACCACCAGAAAGAATTTTGAGAAGCCACCAATCCTCACTTTGCCCTGTCTTTTTGTTCTCCATTTAATACTTTTCCTAATTCTCTCCTTCTGGAGAATGTCTACCTTTTGGGGTCAACTGTGGATAGCCATTTCTCTGTTAACTTATCCCAAGTAACACTACACTAGATTAGTTGCTCTCTTAACACCCTATTTGTTTCCCTTCACCGTTTACTAGTATTGTTTAATTTTCTGATGGGAAGTCCAGGACCCAGTCTATTATGTCCAACAGTTTGCCTCCTAAACTACTGAGCATAGAACTTAACACACAAATTTTGAAGAGATCCAAGATGGCGGATTAGAGGAAGCCGCACTTCAGGACAGTTCCGTAGAAAGAATCCAACAAAGCAGATAAATTGCCTTTCATTATATATATATGGACTGAAAATACTGATATCCTGGATGGTTTGATTACCACTACCAGAGAGAGAAAGAGACAAGCTGTCTGCAGCGGCTGGAGCCGCGAGGCTCCTGCAAAACCGCCTGGGCGGTGCACAGGCCGTGCGAAACAAGGTCAGGGTGAGGAGACCGCGCTACTGCTGCAACCCCAGCCAAACTCACTGCACACTAGCGTGAAACCGGCGATAAAAACCAGCGATAACAGCCGGCGGGATTGGTGCTGGGGAGCCACGGGAGACCGCGGGTCCACACACCAGTTCGAATCCACACTCCGCCTGACGTGACCCTCGGTGTGGCTTCCCGGTGCGATCGGCAAGGATACGGGAGTCTGGGAGTCTGCGGAGCTACTCTTGACTGGAAGGAGAGCGCCGCCATCTTTGAAAGCTGCAGGGGCTGGTCCTGACAAAGGGGAGGAGACGGAGAGCGACTGCTGCATCCACCCAGGGACTCTACAGCTCTCTGAAGACAACACACAATTGGGTGAGACTTGGTTGGTCAGCAGGGGAAGGCGTTTCTGAGGCTGGCACAGCGGCCACAGGGGACTGCAACTGTGGGTGGGCTTGGGAGGTGGTGCCTTCTGGAAGATCCCCCTTCCCGGCGCCATTCATCTGCTGACACACACGGTCCCCCTGGGCCATTCCTTCACTGAACCGTGCAGCCGCTGGCCTAGGATGCAGCCTTGATTTCACTGACAGGATCACAGACTGTGATCCAATAGCAATTGGTTTGAACTGGAAAGGAAAAAGATGAGGGGGGCTTCCCAGGGCCCGTTTTGTCTGAGACTTGGGGTTTGACTTTTTTTTTTTTTTTTTTTTTTTTTTTGTTTCCCTTTCTTTTTATTGGTCTGCTTGATTTTCTGGATTGCAGGGAGGGTTTTTTTTTTTTTGTTGTTGTTGTTGTTTGTATGTTTGTTTGTTTATTTTTCTTTTTCTTTTTTTGGCTTTGTTTTGTTCTGCTTTTTTTTTTTTTTTTTTTCTTCCGCATTGATTGTTAGTGTGTTTATCTGCTTCCGCTCCCTTTTTTCTTTCATTCTTTTACTCCTTCTCACCCTTGTATCTTTTCTTCCTCCTTCATCTTTCATGTTTACATCCTGCCAGTGCATACTAAACAGAGCCAAAAACAAGTTATACGCAAAACTTGGGATTTCTAGAACCGGCGCAATTGAACTGGGTAGCAAAGTGGTGTTTATATACAGTTTACTCTCTATTTCCTTGATTCTCTCTCTCCTCTCTCTTACACCAATTCCTACTCTTTATCATTTTTTTTTCTTTTCCAACTTACTATATATATAAATTGATCTTTTTACCTAATTGTCAACCCCATTCTCTTTCTTCCATCGTCTACTGATACTAAACCACTTCCACTAAACCATTTCAATAGATATCTCTTTTCATACTTTCCAAGAAAGAACAATTCAAGACACTTCCTTCTTCCTAAACATAACACCTCTGTATCCAATACTTGAAGCTATAAAACCCTATCAGAAACGTACAGAGTAAATTGGAAATAATATCTGGGATAACAAAATCTGTACATTGTGACCAAACTTGGATTTTCTGAATAGAAAGTGTTAGGTTTTAAAAGTATAAAGGAATTATAAGGTGATCTGATAGCATTGTACTACAGGAACAACATAAGGCTTTAAGGTAAAATCGAAACAGTCAAGGTCCCACAGTGCAGGAAGAATAGACACACAAGCAACATGAAAAAAACAAGGAAAGAAAATGACACAAAACAAATCAAGATACCTCATCGGCAGATGTCATGGCAAGCACAGTTGGTCAAATGCCAGAGATGGAATTTAGAAATTACATATGCCAAATGTTTATGGAACTTAAGAATGAACTCAAAAATGAGATGAGGGAGCAGGTACAGGAGGCAAAAGATCATTTTGACAAAGAACTCCAAAAACAAATACAGGAAGTAAAAGATTACTTCAATAGGGAAATAGAGGCTCTAAAGAGAATCCAAACAGAAATTCCAGAAATGAAAGAAGCAATAAACCAAAATAAAAGCTCAATTGAAAACATCTCCAACAGAATAGACCATCTGGAAGATAGAACCTCAGACAATGAAGACAAAATATATGTCTTAGAGAAGAATTTAAACCATACAGCAAAACTTGTTAATAATCATGAACATAACATCCAGGAATTATGGGACAGCATAAAAAGACCAAACTTAAGAGTGATTGGCGTAGAGGAAGGGGCAGAGTTTCAAGCCAAAGGAATGAGTAATCTATTTAATGAAATAATTACAGAAAATTTTCCAAGCTTGAGGAATGAAATGGAAAACCAAGTTCAAGAGGCATACCGAACACCAAACAAACAAAATCTCAACAGAGCCACACCTAGACACATTATAATGAAAATGCCTAATACACTGAGCAAGGAGAGAATACTAAAAGCCACAAGAGAAAGGAAGCAAATTACATATAGGGGGAAACCAATCAGATTATGTTCAGATTTTTCAACCCAGACCTTAAAAGCAAGAAGATCCTGGAATAGCATATTTCAAGCTCTGAAAGAAAAGGGATGTCAACCAAGAATCTTATATCCAGCAAAATTGAGCTTTAGATTCGAAGATGAAATAAAAACCTTCCACGACAAGCAAAAGTTAAAAGATTTCACAACTCGAAAGCCAGCACTTCTGAACATCCTGGGCAACATATTTCATGAAGAAGAAGAGAAAGATGATAACGAAAATCAACAAAGGGAGATATTAAACTAAAGGAAATACCAACCAGAAGAGAAACCAATCAAGCTAAAGACCATAAGTCAAATAAAAATGGATGGGAATAAAAATCACATCTCAATAATAACCCTGAATGTTAATGGCCTAAACTCGCCAATCAAAAGACACAGATTATCAGAATGGATTAAAAGAAATGACCCAACAATTTGCTGTCTCCAAGAAACACACCTCATAGAAAAAGACATCAACAGACTGAAAGTGAAAGGCTGGGAAAAGTCTTATCACTCACATGGCCGGCGGAAGCAAGCAGGGGTTTCCATTCTCATATCAAATAAGGTAGACTTCAAACCAAAATTAATCAAGAGGGACAAAGATGGATATTTCTTATTACTTAAGGGAACCATCCATCAACAGGATATAACAATCATAAATCTGTATGCCCCAAATAATGGAGCACCTACATTCATCAAACAAACGCTTCTTAAGTTCAAGAGTAAAATAGACCACAACACAGTTATTCTAGGGGACTTCAACACACCTCTCTCACCAATGGATAGATCATCCAAACAAAAGCTAAACAAAGAAACTTTAAGCCTCCTCAAAACAATTAACAATTTAGACCTAACAGACATATATAGAATATTTCATCCCTCAGTAAACGAATACACATTTTTCTCAGCAGCACATGGCTCCTTCTCCAAAATAGACCATATATTATGTCACAAGGCAACTCTCAGCAAATATAAAAAAATAGAGATACTACCCTGCATGCTATCGGACCATAAAGGGATAAAATTGGAAATCAACGACAAAACAAGGAATAAGAAAAACTACTCCATCAACTGGAAGCTAAACAACATGCTACTGAATGAACAAGGGGTTGAAGAAGACATCAAAGAGGAGATCAAAAAATTCCTAGAGGTAAATGAGAACACAGATACATCATATAGAAATTCTCTGGGACACTATGAAGGCAGTAGTAAGAGGAAAATTCATTGCACTGAGTTCATTCCTTAAGAGGAAAAAAAAACAACAAATAAATGACTTAACATCACACCTCAAAGCATTAGAAAAAGAAGAACAGACCAACACCAAGAGCAGTAGAAGACAGGAAATAATTAAAATCAGAGCAGAAATTAATGAAATTGAGACTAAGGAAACCATTCAAAGAATTGACAAAACTAAAAGTTGGTTCTTTGAAAAAATAAACAAAATTGACAGACCCTTAGCAATGCTAACGAAAAGAAGAAGAGAAAAAACTCAAATTACTAACATTCGTGATGAAAAAGGGAATATCACAACAAACACCTCAGATATACAGAATATAATTAGAAATTACTTTGAAAACTTGTACTCTAATAAAATAGAAAATACTGAATGCATTGACAGATTTCTAGAGTCATATGATTTGCCTAAACTGGATGTGGAGGCTATACATAATTTAAATAGATCAATTACAAGCGAAGAAATAGAAGATGTCATCAAAAAGCTACCAACAAGGAAAAGTCCAGGACCTGATGGGTTTACAGCCGAGTTTCTATAAGACTTTCAAAGAAGAACTAATACCAATGCTCTTCAAACTATTTCAAGAAATAGAAAAAGAGGGAGCTCTTCCAGACTCTTTCTATGAGGCCAATATTACATTAATTCCAAAGCCTGGCAAAGACACATCCAAAAAAGAAAACTTCAGGCCCATATCTTTAATGAACATAGATGCAAAAATCCTCAACAAAATCCTGGCAAATCGGATACAAAAACATATCAAAAAGATAGTGCACCACGATCAAGTGGGGTTTATCCCAGGATGCAAGGCTGGTTCAATATTCGGAAATCAATAAACATAATACATCACATCAATAGACTTAAAGACAAAAATCATATGATCATCTCAATTGACGCAGAAAAAGCATTTGACAAAATACAACACCCCTTTATGTTGAAAACACTAGAAAAACTAGGAATATCAGGAACATATCTTAACATAATAAAAGCTATTTATGCAAGGCCCCGAGCTAACATTATCTTAAATGGAGAAAAATTGAAAGCATTCCCTCTAAAAACTGGAACAAGACAGGGATGTCCCCTTTCACCACTGCTATTTAACATAGTACTGGAAACTCTGGCCAGAGCAATTAGACAGACGAAAGAAATTAAAGGGATTAAGATAGGAAAAGAAGAGCTCAAATTAGCACTATTTGCTGATGACATGATAATCTACCTAGAAGACCCAAAAAAACTCTACCAGAAAACTTTTACAACTAGTAAACGAATTTGGCAAAGTTGCAGGATACAAAATCAATACACATAAGTCAAAGGCATTTGTGTACATCAGCGACAAAGACTCTGAAAGGGAAATGATGAAAAATACCCCATTTGCAATAGCATCAAAGAAAATAAAATACCTGGGAATCAACCTAACGAAAGAGGTGAAAGACCTGTATAACGAAAATTATAGAACACTAAAGAAAGAAATTATAGATGAACTCAGAAGATGGAAAGACCTACCTTGCTCTTGGATAGGTAGAATTAATATTGTCAAAATGTCCATACTACCAAAAGCATTATACAGATTTAATGCAATTCCTATCAAAATCCCAATGTCATTCTTCAAAGAAATAGAAATAGCAGTCATGAAATTCATCTGGAAAAATAAGAGACCCAGAATAGCCAAAGCAATCCTGAGCAAGAAAAGTGAAGCAGGGGGCATCACCATACCAGACTTTAAATTATACTATAGAGCAATAGTAACAAAAACAGCATGGTATTGGCACCAAAACAGACTGGTGGACCAATGGTACAGAATTGAGGATACAGAGACTAATACATTTAATTACAGCTATCTTATATTAGACAAAGGTGCCAAAAATGTACAGTGGAGAAAGGATAGCCTCTTCAACAAATGGTGCTGGGAAAACTGGAAATCCATATGCAACAAAATGAAATTAAACCTTTATCTCTCACCATGCACAAAACTCAATTCAAAGTGGATCAAAGACCTAGGAATTAGATCAGAGACAATACACCTAATAGAAGAAAAAGTAAGCTCCAATTTCCAACATGTTGGATTAGGCCCCAAGTTCCTTAATAAGAATCCTGTAGCGCAAGAATTACTACCAAGAATTAATGAATGGGATAGATTTAAACTAAAAAGCTTCTTTTCAGCAAAAGAAACAATCAGTGAGGTGAATAGAGAGCCAACTAATTGGGAACAAATATTTAATACAGGCACATCAGATAGAGCACTAATCTCTAGAATATATAAAGAACTCAAAAAACTTTACACTAAAAAAACAAATAACCCAATCAATAAATGGGCTAAGGAATTGAGAAGACACCTCTCAGAAGAAGATACACGATTAATCAACAAATACATGAAAAAATGTTCAACATCGCTGGCAATTAGAGAAATGCAAATCAAAACTACTCTAAGATTTCACTTCACTCCAGTCAGAATGGCAGCCATCAAGAACACAAGCAACAATAAATGTTGGAGAGGATGTGGAGAAAAAGGCACACTCATACATTGCTGGTGGGACTGCAAAATGGTGCAACCGTTATGGAAAGCAGTATGGAGATTTCTTGGAAAACTGGGAATGGAACCATCCTATGACCCAGCCATCCCACTCTTGGGTCTATTCCCAAAGGACTTAAAAACAGCATATTACAGTGACACAGCTATCTCAATGTTTGTAGCTGCACAATTCACAATAGCTAGGTTGTGGAATCAACCTAGATGTCCCTCAGTAAATGAGTGGATTAAGAAAATGTGGTATATACGCACAATGGAATTTTACTCAGCAATAAAAGAAAATAAATTAATGGCATTTGCAGGTAAATGGATGAAGTTGGAAGACATAATGCTAAGTGAAGTTAGTCAGTCTCAAAAATCCAAGTACCAAATGTTCTCTCTTATATAAGGAGGCTATTTCAAAGTATTGTTGGATGGGGTACATAGGAGGATTAGAGGAACACTAGAATGGTCAAGGGAAGGGAGGGTAAGGGAGGGAGCAAGAGGGGAGGGAGGGGGGGAAGAAAAAAAAAAGGTGGTTGAATGAGATGGATATCATTTTCCTTAATGCATGATTGAAGACCTAAATTGCACGAATATACTTTGTATACAAACAGTTGTATGTAAAAAGATACTAAATATATGCACTATGAGTTGTACATATTAAAAATTATAAAAATAAAAAAAAGGTAGATAGATATAGATCCAAATAACGTTAATTCATTTAAGCTTAGAATATTCTAATTTGATAATCAATAGATAGATAGATAAATAGATATTTATATAAGTTCAGAATATTTTAATTAGATAATCAGTTATAATGATAATCAGTTTTGATTTATAGTTGTCTCCGGGACTTCTCTTCAGCTGTGAATATGTTTAATGTTGTATAACCTGATATTTTGGTGTTCCGACAGAGGATCATTTATTTGTTATTAACTTCATTTGTTTAATAGCTGATTAATTTGAATTATTTCAACAGGTATAGGATTGCTGTGTATATATAGAGACTCAAGGATTCCAGCTAACAAATTATTTTTCCAAAATGCCTTTAGCTTTTCTTTATCTTTAATGCAGTAAACACCCTCAGTTTCTCTTTGATTATTTCTGAATGTGATATTTTGCCAGCTTATGTTTGTGGGAGCTTAAGCAGCAATGTGTGTGAGCAGAGATCAACTTTTATTTTCTACTCTAATAATTCTTTTTTTAGTTTGACAGCTCACCTTTTGATCTCAGTGCTGGAATAGCACTGCCTTTCCCTTAATAATGGATGCTTGAGTTTTTAGGTAGCGGGCCCTGAAGATTTGCCAGTGGAAATGTCTAGACATAAAAAAGACGGCTGCTGCTACAACTGCAGGGACCGCGGTCGCTGCAAGCATCCCTGCTGCTCAAGCATCAACAACCTAACCAGCAGTGTGGCCTCTGCTCTGCATGCATGGGGCCTCCTGAATCTATGTGTTATAACTTATGGACATTTTGATTTTCCATTATTTTGGGACATTACGGGACAATGCCTTGTGGGTATTTGTCTAAGAGAACTCAGTGCGTTACTTGATGAAACTAAGGGCAGCTGATTCGCTTAAAGAACTTGAAACGATATGGAAACTTGGCTCGTCAGCAGTAGGCTTACCGCCTTAAAGCCGCAGCATCTCCTAAAAATTGGACGGCTGTTAGTCAACACACAGTCGATCCTGAAGGGCTCTATTAGATGGCTGGTTAGCCTATGACGGGTAAGATCCCCAGAAGGGGACAACCTAAGACACGGCACAGTCGCACGGGACAGTCTAATGTGGCCGGCATGTCAACCTAAGCCAGGAGTCAGGACAGCCTAGACTCCCATGACGGGTAAGAATGTCGGTTGCACATGGACGTCCTAGAACATCCCCTTTTTAAAACTAAAAGGGGGAAATGAAGGAGCCTATAATCAAGGAGATAGCTAAAGATTGCGGTTAGCTGAGAGCCATAAAAGATGTTCTAGTTTCCACCTGATATTAATACATTATTCAAAGAATCTTTGTATGCCCGTGAACACTGCATGACGCACCTGTAAGCTTGAGCTGTAAGCACGTGTCCTTGTTAAAGCTATATGTATATAACAAAAAAAAAAAAAAAAAAAAAAAAAAAAAAGAACTTAACACACAAATTTTAATTAATATTTTCTGAAAAAAAGTATATATGTTTTTTATAACTATATCTATGACTATATATATTTTAAATATCTTCTTTTAGGAAAGATCACACCTAAAATAACTCCTTTGAAAGAATGTATGGAGTCCAAAACATATTTTTGTTATCCTTTCTGACACAGGTCCATCTTTGGAAAAATGTATCTTTCTATTGGGACACTAATATCTTATTTTAAGTCTTATGTACTTTCCATTCTGACATCATCAAAAAATGTAGAACATTTGAGCACTAGTACCCCTATGTAATAAGTCATATTTTCATTTTAATTCTTCCCTGTCCACACTGTTCATCCAACTTTCATTCTGTTTTGGATCTAGAAGATCTTGTATTTGTTGTTTCTTGAGGTACTGGGAGAATTCATCCAGCTCTCAATATCCAAAAAAGTGTCAACAATTACTCTCCTTGTAGTATTACAGTCATCCAGGCAAATTATTCACAGTTTTTCTTGAGCAAAGAATAATGGTATTTGTTCTCCATTGCTTTTCTAAGAAAGTTCAAAATGTTCCTGATATTTTGAACACAAAAAAACAACTAGTCTCAAGTCCACGGAAAATTGAAAAGACCTGAAAAAAGAACAATGTATATGTATGTACATGTATCTTTGAAAGTCATAGTCAGACTATAATGTAAATATCACCAATATTTTCATTATTACTCAATAAATCCAATATTGAAACCTCTTCCAATACCCACTGACATGCATTTATATAATAGACCTGAATATGTTAATTTTCAAATTGGTGTTTCCAGTCTTGATCTTTTTCTGAATTTTCTTTTAGATATAGGATTAGCCATTTCAAATACCAGGCAATATTCTTCTTCTAATATTTTCTACATTGGTTGATGATATCATCTTCGACCCAATAACCCAATAAGCCCTTTTACCGTCATCCTAAATTCGTCCTCCTGCAATCCCCTGTATTGTCTTTAAACCTAGCTTTCATGTTTCTACCCTGGACTATTTCAACTGCCTTTTCTCTCTTCCTCTCTCCTACCATTAACTTTATTATTGGCTCTTGTCATCCTGCTTCCTGCTTCCATTATGTTCCTCTTGTATTATCCATTCCTCCCTCGTATAGTAACCAAATTGATCTTTTAACAGTGAAAATCAGATTAGATTATCCTCCCGCTAGCCTTGCTTTGACAGCTTCACTCATAACAATCTACATTGTTTACCACATCTACACAGACCTGCATGACCTTGTCACTGACGCCTCATCTCCCTCTTCACTGTACTCTGTACACATGGATTTCTCCCTATTCCTAACATCAATTCTACCTTAGGCCTTTGTACTGGCTCTTTTCCTTGACTGGAGTCTTGTCCAAGACCTTCACCTGGCTGGCTGCTTTAGCCATTCAGATCTTTGTCTGATGTCATCTCCTGAAGCAGATCCTACTTGGCCACTCTGCTTAATGTTTTTATTCCTTGTCGTCACATGATACTTTTCATTGCATTGCCCTACTTTCTTCTTTACTTTTTTATTATTAGCTAAAATTATCTTATTTATTAATTTGACTAATTAATTTTTTCCATTTCCAAGTAATGACAGATTGTCTTACCATGAATTTTTCAAGTTTAGAAAACCATGTATACTTATAAAATATTTATAAAAAATTGTTTACAACATTATTTTTAGGGAGGTGAGCTACATTTCCTGAGAGAAAAGAAACTTTTCTATATTCTTCTATAATGTCTAATTTTTTTACTATAGAAAGTGTTAGTTTTAGTAAATAATGTTAGTGTTAGTAAATAAGTGTAAATTTTGAGTTAGGGCAAAGGAAATGAGCACCAATATTATAGAAGAGATAAATTATTTATAATATAAATTATTTTAGACATTTTAATTTTGAAACAATTATAAATTCACAGATGGTTACTAAGAAACACACAGATTCCCAGAGTCCTAACCCAGTTTCCATCAGTATTAACATCTTATGCAACTACCCTATACAATATCAAAACAAAGAAATTGACATTGCTGAAATTCATGCAACTTATTCAGATTCCACTGGTTATGCCTGAATTCACATGTGTATGTTTGTGTGTCAGGGGGAATATAACTTTATGCACAATTTATCAGAGGCACAGTCTTTCTTGAGTAACCACCAAAACATTACTATGAGATTCCCTCCTATTACCTATTATAGCCCCATATATCCGATCCTCCCTATCCTCCTAACTTGTCCTTCACCTTAAATTATGACATTTCACAAATACAACATAAGTATATAATATATATCCTTCTGTAATTGGTTTTGTTTCAATCACTGTGACTCCTTTTGAGGTTCATTCAAGTTGTTGCACATATCAATTGTTTGTTTCTTTTTATTACTGAGTGATATGTTATGATGCAGATGTTCCACCATTTATTTAACAGTAGTTTCCACTTTGGGTCTAAAGTTACTATGAATTCCTGTGTGAACATAGGTCTCCACTTCTATTGGATAAATGTCCCAGTGTGCAAGAGATAGGTCATATGTAAATTCAATTTTATTTTTTGAAAGGAACTGTCAGACTATTTCCAGGGTAGCCATATCATTGAACATTCCCAACAGCAATGAATAAGTGATCCTGTTTTTCCTGCATGCTCACCAGGACTTGGTGTTATCATTTTCCATTTTAGTTACAGCATCTTAAAATATAGTAAAAACTACATTGATTTGTTCATCCATTTTAAATTTTTAAAAACTACATATTTTAATTTACTTTTTATTTTTAAATTGATACATGAAAATATACATAAAATATATTTATGGGAAAATGAATATTTCTAAACAAAATATTTAGTGGATAATTTACTCACAAATAAGTCAACTCCCTCTTTGATTATTTGAATCAAAAATAGAATTTTCAATATCTATTACATATGAAAATTAAAAAAAGGAATACTAATGCAAAAGCAATTAAAAGATTTAAAAACACAGCAAACTATCAAGAAATAATTTTCCCTAAATCTTTTTGGTAGACACTGTAATTTTAGCCCCGATAGTTAAAAGCTTGATTTTTCTAAAATTATAATATAGCTTCACAAATTGCCAGCCTTCTTAATAAAATGTTTGCATAGTTAAAATTATAATACAAAAATCAGTTGATTAAATTTGTTAAGCAATAGAAATAAATATCCCAGTAAATGAAATTGTTAGGGGAAGCTTTAGTCCAAACAAAGAACTCATAGAAACACAAAAGCAAGTGAAATTATTAGTGATAAGAACCAGAAGAATTAGAGTATAAAGAAATAGTAAAAGGCTTCCTACAGCTTGATTGAGTCGTGAAAGTCATACAAAACTGGAAAAGCGAGTTATAACATTATGTATTCTGGGAACCAATTAAGTTCAGTGTTAAGTAAGGTCATTAATGTAGTTGTAATCTTCTCTGTGCCTGGTCACATGACTTGGCCTGCCTAATTCTTAATTCATAATCATGGTTCACATAAAACCACTAGCACAATGAGAAAATTTGAGAGCCAGCTCAAGAAAATCAAGGTGACTACTGAAAGAAATGGAAAATGGATAAGAATCTATCATCCTTTCTCTTTCCTGACTATTCTCTTCAGTTTGGTTGAACTCCAGTCATTGAATGAAGATGTATCAACAAGGTACAGCAGAATGAGTGATGAAGTTCAAGATCCATGGATTATTCTGTCTTAAAATATTTCTGAGCACAGAAGGCCAAATGCAAACCTGCCTAGGACTAGAACTCAGAACCACATGCCCCCTGAACTGGAACAAGTTCTAAGCTACAGTGTGCTTCATGGGAGGTAGTAAACACTTGTGGCCTTTTAATATAAATTAACAAAAATTAAATAAAATATAAAGGCTTTTTTTCTCAGATGCTGTAGCACACTTCAAGTGTGCAATAGTCCTATTTAGCTAATGGCTACCATTTTCAGAGAAAACAGAAAAACTTCACCACAGTCAAAAGTACTGTGGGCTAGCTCTGTTCTGCCCTCGCTGCTCTAAAGAAAAATGGAAATGTGCTAAGTAATAAAAGGAAGAATTCCAGACAAGCACTTGGAAGACATTGTATTACGTTTTTGGGAATCATGAACTGAGTGGCTTAAACAAAAGAAATTTATTGTCTTATAGTTCTGGAGATTAGAAATCTGAGATCAATTATCAGCAAGGCCATTAGCCCTCGGAAGGCACTTGAAACTCTCCCAGGCCTTACTCCTAGTTTTTGGTAGTTGCTTGGCTTACTTAACTCCTATCTTCATGACATTATCTATGAATGTGTGTCTCTATGTCCAAAATTCCCTTTTTCACAAGGATACTGGTATTGTGGTTAAATATGCAGTGGTCTTTCAAAAAGCTCCTGTGAGAAAATGCAAGAATGACCAGAGGTGAATGATTACATTATGAGAGTTGTGACCTGATCATTGGATTAATCCACTTAATTAATGGGGTGTTAACTGTAGGTGGGTAAGTTGTGGTTGGAGAAGGTAGGTCAGCGAGGGCTTGCCTTTGGGTTTATATTTTGTTCCTGGTGGTGGAGTTTTTCTCTCTGCTTCTTTGTTGCCCTGTGCTGAATGGCTTTCCTCCATCTTCCCTTTCTTGTCATACCTTGTCATTCCGCCTCACCTCAGGCCCAGACCACGGACTGAACTTCTGAAACCATGAGCCCGAAATATACCTTTCCTCCTCTATATTATTCTTGTCAGGTGTTTTTGTTACAACAATGATAAAACTGATTAAAACAACCAATTTTATTGGATTAGGGTACTACCTGTGTTCAGTATTTCCTCACCTGAATAACTGTTATCTACCATGACCCTATTTTCAAATAAGGTCATGTTATGAGGGACTGGGGGTTAGCAATTGACGTATAAACTTGAGAGCTCTTAATACCACCCATAACACATAGTATTTAGTATGCATGGTGACATTTATGAAATGTCAGCAAGACAGAAAGAAAAATAGTTGTTGACGAGTAAACAACAGAGAATTTAGAACAAAGTAATACACAAAGAGTCTGGCCACAAATGACTATGACAAATTAGCAGACATAATTTTTCTTAAACCCTTTTCCACTTATAGATCCCTGCATATTCAGGACCAGAGGATTGAGGCTCAAGGACAGAAAGTTGGTTTTTTTTTGTTTTGTTTTGTTTTTTTCAAAAGAAGGTCAGGCCAAGATTCGGAAGAGCCTGAAGTGCTCATTAGTTTATGAAGATGGTACCAAAGGATACTTAAATAAGACAAGTTCTTAATTACCAAAATAAGGTATTAGGTAAAAAATGTAATCTCAAGAATTAAGCAAAAATTCAGTTGTTATATAATAGAAGCCAAGAGGGCTGGGGCTGTAGCTTAGTGGCAGAGCACTTGCCTAGCATGTATGAGGCACTGGCTTCGACCCTCAGCACCACATAAAAAATAATAAATAAATAAATAAATAAATAAAATAAATGCATACTGTCCATCTACAACTACAAAATAATAATAATAATAAATAGAAATAGAAGCCAGGACCAGAATAGTAGAAATATGAAATTAATCACCATGAATTAAGACAGACTCCTTCCTGGGCATGGTGTTGCACGCCTGTAATCTCAGCAGCTCAGGAGGCTGAGGCAGGAAGATCATGAGTTTGAAGCCAGCCTCAGCAACAGCAAGGTGATAAGCAACTCAGTGAGACCCTGTCTCTAAATAAAGTACAAACTAGGGCTGGGGATGTGGCTCAGTGGTTGAGTGACCCCTGAGTTCAATCCCAATACTCCTCCCCCTTTTAAAATTTTGTTTTTATAAATATATCAGGATTTTTGCATTGTCTTAAATTTGGAATGGAAATTTTTGAACTTTATTCAAAACTTTGTCACCATCTCTCAGTCTTAATAATCTCCAACTCCTGTTTGATCATATTTCTATGTTTCTCTCATTTATTCCAAACCCAAACCCAAATTATGATGAAGCCAATCCTTAGCACTGTAGCATTTCCACTTATCAATATTTCAGTACATCTCTAAAAGATAAAAACTCTAAAAAAATTTTGAAATGTCATTAGCATATTTTTAAAAACCTAAAATCAGATTTTTATTATACAATACCTGGTCAATGTTCAAATGCCCTCCAACTTGTCAAAATATGTGTTTTATTTCTAACAATTTCTTTGCTTGACTGAGGACCCAAATAAAGTCGATATGTCATAACTAAATATGTTCCAAATTATTTTCACTCTATAAGTTCCCTCCATGACTTTTTCCCTTTATAATTTATTTATTAAGAGGAGTTTGTGTTTTTTTTTTTTTTTTTTTTTTCTTAGAAACAAGAAATAAGTCAGGCTGGGATATAGTTCAATGGCAAAGTGTCTGCCTTGCATTCACAAATTCCTGGTTTCAAAAAATTAAAAAAAAAAAATAAAGAAAAACCACCAAAAAAGAAAAGGTAAAAAAACTCATTATTTCTTAGAATTTTTAACAATCTGTATTTTGGTGACTGATTCCTTGTGATATAATTTTACAAATTTTTCAAATTGATATTTTCTGAAATTCATAGTTAGAATGAATCACATCAATCAGATCTGGGTACTGATTTTTTGCAAGTATAACACATGAGAGATGTACAATATCTGTTTCTCTGGCAATTGTTTACCTAGATTAGAAATGAATTTTTTAAATTTTGTGTTTTATTTATTGTAAGAAGTTCAGTATTTCTGTAGCATGTATCAAGAGGCAGGGAATATATCATTCCTTGTGATGTGTGATCAAGCAGATGGTATTTCCTTATGAGCTACGCAGATATGCTAGAATTTTATCCTCCACCCAATATTTAGAAGCCATTAGCTCATTTCACACAAGAAAGTAACCACAGTAGATTTCTGTTATGTCAATACTACCTAATCAGCTATATAAGAAAGGTTCAGAAAAAGAAAGACTACAAAATTAAGAGAAAAAAATTAAAGACTGCTATAATAATTTAGTTGAAAATGAGGTTGTTGAATGGAATAATAATTGTATGAATAAATTAACAGATACTCTTTCCATTTTCTAGTTAACCTAGTTTAATCTGGATTTATACCTTACTACTCTATTAAGCTTGCAACTTCAAAATGAACTAATAATTATCAAATCACTTAATCTAAAACCTTTTTTTCAGTCCTCATCTTAATGACTGATACTGTTAAGTGCAGATACCAATGTAAATTTACAGTAGAACTCCTGGTCAACTCACTAAAGCCATTACCACTTTGCACCACTTCCATGATGTAGAAGAACAACAAAGGAATATTCTAACTTGGTTATGGTGAAGGATGAAGAGAACATGAACTGCATGGAAAAGAGTGACCTCAAGTCACTGTTCAACCAATCAAGTCAGTAAAAACAGGGAGGAGCCACAGACCTTGAATGATAAGTAAACTAGTTAAATTCCTGCTCACAAAAGAAATAACCTAACCTATGGAAATCTAAGAAAACAAAACAAAGAAACATATGTGGCTGATATTTGAGTCCTGATCCTACAAACATTTATTAAAAAGCTATAAATATTTGTTAAGATCTGTGAAGAAATCAATGGTTGCTTCAGAGGGGAAGTGGATATAGAACTGACAAGTTGAGATGATAGAGAATTTCTAAGCAAAAAAACATCATGGTTTTGAGATTAAAATGATGTGATCAAGGAACAAATACTTGTATTCAGCAGACCAGGATAAGCATTTTTTTTTTTTTTTTTTGTCATAGAAGAAGATGAAATTTGGCTAGGCAAGTTAATCCAGGATTAGAAATGTAAAGATGAAATATTTGGACTTAATCCATAGGCAGAATTGGTTTAATTTTTTAAATTTTGATTGATTAATTAATTTATTATATGCAGGAATGGGGATTGAAAACCCAAGGGCACTTTTATCATTGAGCTCGTCCCAGCCTTTTTTTGTTTTCAGACAGAATCCTTCTAAATTGTTCAAGCTGAGTCTCAAACTTGTCATCATCCTACCTAAGACTCCATAGTCACTGGAATTATAGGCATGCACCACCACACCTAGCTAACTTTTAAAACATTTTTAATTGATGCATAATAATTGTACATATTCATGGGGACAGTGTGATATTTCAATATATGTATACTGTGCATAATAATTAGATCAGAATAATTGATGTATCCACTACCTCAACTATATTTATCATTTCTTTGAGGAACATTTTAAAATCTTCTCTACTTTTTATTTTGAAATATGCAATTAAATTACTGTCAACCACATTTACACTGTTCTCCAGGACATTAGGAGTATTTAATTTCGTTTCCATTCAATTGTACCTTGTATCCATTAACCATCCTCTCTTTGTCACCCCCTCCTCAACCCCTGCCAGCCTCTGGTATTATATTTTACTCTACAAGATCAATTGTTTTAGTTTCTTCATAGAAGTGAGAACATATGCTACTTGTCTTTCTGAACATGACATTCTGAACATAACTTACTCCATTTCTATTCATGTTACTACAAATAGTAAAATTTTTATTGCTTTATAACTGAATAATTATTACATGGTATATACACCAACATTTTCTTTATTTAGACAACATCCATTGATGAAACACCAACCTACATTGATTCCATATCTTCGCTACTGTGAATTGGGCTGCAATAAATGTGAGTGAAAGTATTTCTTTGTCATACGTGATTTCCTTTCCTTTGGATATACACCCATCAGGGGAATTGCTCAGATCATACAGTAATTTTATTTGTTCTTGATGGAAATTATTCGTATTTTATTTTTTTCATATTGGCTGTACTTGTTTGTATTCCCACCAACAGCTAGGTCTTTCTCTGCATCCTCACCAGCATTTTCCATATTGTCTTTTTGATTATAGGGGCATTCTGAATTGGGGTTGAGATGATAAACTTATTGTAGCTTCTATTGCATTCCGTGAAGGTTAGTGATGTTGAGCATGTTTTTTATATAGTCAGTTGTCATTTGTATATATATTGAGAAATGTCTTTTTCAGATCATTTGCCCATTGTAAGAAACTGGGTTATTTGTATTATTCCTATCATCAAGAATTTTTTTTTTAGTTTAGTTCTTTGTAATATTCTGGTTATTAATCCCTTGTTGGATGAATGGTTTGCAAATATTTTCTCCTATATTTGTAGTTTCACTTTTAACTATGCTTATTGTTTCTTTGCTACATAGAAACGTTTTAGCTTAAATGTAATGCCTTTTTGTCAATTTTTTATTTCATTACTTGTGCTTTTGGAATCATATCCAAAAATTTCTTTGCCCAGACTAATGTCTGAACATTTGCCCTGTGTTTTCTTTTAGTGGTTTAAGTCTTAAGAAGATTAAATTAAAAGAATAGTATTGAGGGTGGAGACAAGCCAGAAACTTGGAGATCATATGAAGAGATTAATGAATTAAATCTTCTAGGTCAATGTAAGGTGGTGACTGTGGTAATTAGAAGAGATGATAGATATGTATCCATCTTTGAAGTAAAAATATGATATTTCAAGTGAAGGAAAAAAATCTGACACATTATATAACATTGTATAATATATTGATGAAAACTTCTACATTCACATATATGGCATGAAAGATTTTATCATTTCACAGTTTCATGTTTAGAAAACCTCTTAAAATTTCTACATTTTTCCTTTGATCCTCATCTCTCTCTGTAAAAAAAAGAACCACAGTAAAGTCATCTGTTTCTCACATGGAAGATAATCTAATGTTCTGCTTATTATAAAAATATCTAACCTGAAATTCCAAAAGTCAGATATTGTAATTTTTAAATTGGCAAAATATTTTAGATAACTTCTTTGGCTTGACTTATGTATAAGTGATTATCTTACTCTGTGCTACCTAAATTCCTATATGCTTGTCCAAGGTTATACAGCTAACTAGTGCAAAAAAATCGGGATAGAACATGAGGCTCCTGGATCTCAGGCTAAATGTTCTTTCCACAAATGTGATCACATTGGAAAGATGCCATTTTATCCTTTGGTTGAAATAGGATTGGAAAAAAAAATATAAATGGAGGTCAGTTTTGAAGGCCTATTTGCAAAATGATTCCCTCATTTGTTGCCAGGCTTTCTAATGTAATGCTACTAGAGATAAATACATCAACATTTACTAATGGAACTCTTTGGGGAACTAGAATGATGCTGGTACAACCAATCTTTTCTCTTGATCCAGAAGTAAAAATTTTGTCTGAAGGTATTTGAAAGAGAATCAAAGAGTGGTAAATTTCTGGAGAAATGCTAAAAATCAATGTAAAAAAATGTACCAGCCTTTGTTGTCAGTGGTAGAGGATAAGAATGTTGTGAGCAGGGGATCTACTGCAACCTCTCTTTCAAACACCCTATAACCAATTATATGTGATAAATTTAAATTTTGAATTTCAAATAATGAAGAGGACAGAATACTTTATCAGTGAGTATGAGCAATTCCATAAAATTCAGTTTGGTGCAAGCAGAGGTTTACTATCAGAGCACAGTGGAGCTCAGAGTATCTGCACAAAGGAATAATAGAGAAGAAATAAGCAGGTTTGAACACAATGAATCCCAGGAGCCATGAAATCTAGCAAAGATGGGTATAGAAATGGAGAACAGGGAGGAGATGTGAGGCTGAAAACAAGAGGAAACTTACTGCATATAGACATCAGTGGGACATACTCATATTTGTTTTGTTCCTTCCTGGGGTACCTGGTAAGACGGTGCTAACATGCTCTCATGAAACTCAAGGGGGAGCCATGTGTCATTCCCTTAACAGCTGTGACACTTCAACTAAAATTTAACTTCTTTGACATTTTACTTGTCCTGGTTTTATCCTAGCTAATAAACAGCACAAAACTTACTCTCTTTAGGAGGCAATCTCTTTCTCTGCCCCTAATCCTATGTTCTTTGTAGCTTCGTCCTACACTCACTATTTTATCCCTATTAATTCCCCACAAGTTGATTCCAAACTATTCATGGGTACATTACCTTCTACACTCATTGACTCTCAAATCCACACATACAGCCAAGATACCCTGCTGACATGCTGACCATTGCACTTAACTATTTACTGATCTTTTTATTGGGGGGAAAGGGGTACCTGGGATTTGAACTCAGGGGCACTCGACCACGGCAGCCACATCCCTAGCCCTATTTTGTATTTTATTTAGGGACAGGGTCCTCACTGAGTTGCTATTATAGCATACTTAGCAATCTCACTTTTTTGAGGCTGACTTTAACAACTCGACACAATCCTCCTGGCCTCAGCTTCAACGTAGCTGCTGGGATTAACAGGTGTGTGCCATCCCCCCCGGGGCCCCCCCCCCACATACCGTGGTTTATTCTATTTTTTGTTTTTTTGTTTTTTAA